>SNQJ01S0017648.1:94454-138457 GCA_010110895.2 Picea sitchensis | reverse complement strand
CCACAATAAAGCATGGGTTCTCTTACTCCACAAAGCGTCTTCCCGTGAGGGCTTTCACCATAAGGGGACCACTTTGGAGTTCATCCATATTTACTTCCTATCAACCATGACAAAACAATAATGAACCATATTTACATCAAACAATATTGGGTCCATTACCCAAACATTTGTGCTACGGGGCTTTCTTCAAGGGTTGACATCAATGACAACCAACCTTAATCAACAGTTGGAGATATGGGAGAGGGGGGACTATGTAAGGGTAGGCACTCAAGGAAGACAACAAAAGGTTGTCCATAAGAATTGGTAAGAAGAGGTAGAAAAAAGACAATCAACAAAGAATTGCAAATGTTTTCAGGAATGATAGATGAATTGCAAAGTAGACAACAAAGCAAAGAAGTCAAAGAGAGTGACCCATAACTAAGAGAAGAGGAACAAGATGAAGTCAAAGATGGAAATTTTGCAAGACAACTTGTGAAGATGTCGAAGAAAAAGAGAATAACAAAGATGGGAGTTCCCTACTATGCTAAAATCCTGGAGGTAAATAATTGTTAAATTAGGCCAATGACATGGAGAGACGCTTTGAATTTGAAAGAATGGACAACCCTTGGAGACAAACATCACGGGTACCAAATTGAAGGGACATGTTGTTGTTTGGTGGGACTGTGTGCAATGAGAGTTAATTCAAAAGGGTAAAGAGAAGAAGAGGAGTTTGCACAATATTATTGAAAAGTTATGGTAGAAGTTCTTGCCCATAGATTACAATCAAACATTATTCAAATAGTTGTAGAATTTGAGTTAAAGTAGACAACAAAGCAAAGAAGTCAAAGAGAGTGACCCATAACTAAGAGAAGAGGAACAATGTGAAGTCAAAGATGGAAATGTTGCAAGACAACTTGTGAATATGTCAAAGAAAAAGAGAATAACAAAGATGGGAGTTCCCTACTATGCTAAAATCCTGGAGGTAAGTAATTGATAAATTAGGCCAATGACACAGAGAGACGCTTTTAATTTGAAATAATGGACAACCCTTGGAGACAAACATCACGGGTACCAAGTTGAAGGGACATGTTGTTGTTTGGTGGGACTTTATGCAATGAGAGTGGTTGTTTGTCTCAGAATCCATTACTTAATGCATTTAATAAAACATAATTGTGGAAATAAAGCATGCATATGGAAACATGAGATGAAACAATGACACATAACAAGAGATCACCATTGTTAACAGAGTTCACCATTATGGCTACATCTCAAGATCTGCTGGAATACGAATCGCTTCATTATTCTTCCTTGGATAGGGCTGAAATATCCTCACAAAAAGGTGGCACAATTCTTGAGACACCAAAAGGATGACATTCTCCCAAAAGGGGCTTGCATACAAACCATAAACATGAGTGTTTGTTTCTCTCCTCGAAGAGCTCTCCAAAAGAGCCTGTAAAGGGCCTCCACAAATCCTCTCATAGCCTTCTCCCCAAAAGGGTTCAATTAAAGGGATTTAAATAATCTTTCCTAGCTCCATAATACAAAAAGACAAGATCCACGAATTTAGGATCTAGTACCTGCTCAAGGACAAAAATGAGAAAGACCCTTGACTTCCTCCTTGAGACTAGGAATCCACTTGTAATAAAGTGAGGAAAATTCCAAGCCAACTCATAAGACCCTTAACTTCCTTCTGAAGACTAGGAAGCTAACTTCCCCTTAAAATTAGAAAACTAATTCGTGAATTGTATTATCACAACTAATTTCTGATTTTACAATTAAATGAATATTACGTGAGATTCTCAATACTCACTTTAAGCATTAATCATTTGTATCATATGCATGATTAATATATGAGTTTTCTCATACTCATTTCAAAGTAGTAATCACCTTTATAATTTGAATAAATTGTTTATGTGCATTAATTATTCTTTTCCACCTCATTAATTAATTATCATTTTAATGATTTATCCTATGGTGTGCAAAGTAATATTTCTGTGTGTGGAGATCCTCATGGATCAAACCTCCTCACAAAAAGCACTTTTGGTCCTCCAAAAGTATCGAGAGAAACTTGAATCTTTGCAAGCAGCTTCTAGGAAGAGTCTAATGCTCCACGATGCACTTCCTGCTCCTCGATCTGCATAACAAATCTCTGAAAGTCGCACCCTTCTTCTCCTTCACCTTTGTACTTTGGAATGAGGATGTCAATGTCGACACTTGCATCAACACAAATCTGCCATTGAGAATGCATAATCATGTTTTTGAAGCAATACCATACTTGTGAGAGTTTATAAAACACTCATGGACAAGTTTACAATGATTTCCCAAAACAATGCCTCTCACTCAACAGTGTTTACAAGACCCATTACAATGTTTAGGCATAATACAAATGCCTATCACTCAACAATGGTTACACAACCTTTTACATTACAAAGGGACTAGATTCTCACAAACATGTGGCAATGTCTCTCCTTCAAAGAGACGATCTCCTCAAACAATACAAGGGCCAAGTTCTCACAAACATGTGGCAATGTCTCTCCTACAAAGAGAGGATCTCTTATGACGAATGTTGATCTCTTCTAACGAAGTGTAAAAATGGCCTTATCAGCGTCGCACCACCTCGATTTATGTGTAAAGGCTTATACAATGAAATTCTTGCATTAAATAAGATCTTACCGCCTTGCTCCAGCACTCAAAGATCAATGGAATTTGCAACATACATTCATCCTTTTACAAATTTCAAAAACAAGACAAAACCATAAATGCATAAAGCTTACATTGGTTTTTGTGCGAAGGAACTCAATCTGTGGCTCAAAATTCAATACACAACACCAGTAGGTCCATCTCGTCATTCTGCAACTTTTGACTGTAAACATGACCATGTTATGAAAGGTGCAACTATGCGTTGTAAAACATGGCGTGCATTAATGGAAAGAATGGGCTTTAGCCATAAGCCCTGAAAATCCACTGCTTGGATCACAAAACAGACTACACCAATGGATTTGTGGTGAAACTTTGTGCAAAAATGAATATAACTTTGTCAAATTTTGTGACTGTCACTTCCGGGCTCCCTGCCTCGAAATGCATGCCAAAGAATTAATGGAAAAAGTGGACTTCTGCCATAGCCCTCAAATTTTACTACTCCGATAACAAAATGGACAACGCCATTGAATTCGTGGTGAAATTTTTTGCAAAAATGACTATATCTTTGTCAAATTCTGTCACTGTCACTTCCGAGCTCCTTGCCTCGAAATGCATGCCAAAGCATTAAAGACAAAAGTGGGCTTTTGCCATAGCCCTCATATTCCTATGCTCGGATCACAATATGGACTATACCATTGAATTTGTGGCAAAAAATCTTGCATAAAAGACTATACTTTCGTCCAATTCCATCACTATGATTTATGGATCGCCTGGGCTCTTTGCCTCGATTTGTGTGCCTAATATGTGTACCTTCTACAATAAATGCACCTGCACCACTGCGACATCACCTCTGTACTGCCACAAGGTGCCCATACATCTACCACGTGGCACATTCTTACTGGTCCACTTGGACCCCTAAAAGTGCCAAAAACACATTACACGTGGCAACCTATGGTACTGCCATGTCAGCATGCTTACGTCACCATCTGCCATGTCATTCACCTATTGATTATGTTGTGCGGTGCCACGTGGTGACCTATGGGTGGTTCCACATGGTGCCATGTGGAAATTTTCTATTGGCCCAAGTGGGGGTCAAAAGGTCCATTTATGGGTGACACGTGGAGGCCTCTGTGCTACCACGTCACCCTATTGACGTCATGCTGCCACGTCATCCATACAGTCTGCCACATCATTGACCCAGTCAACTGCCATGTTAGTTGTATGGATACCACGTCATCGGACCAATGAGATGCCACATCATCATCCCAGTCATCAGGCCACGTCAACTATATGGATGCTGCATCATCGACCTAGTCAATAAGCCATGTCATCGTATGGTCAATGACACATCATCATATATGGATGCCACTTCATCGGCCCAGTCAGCTGCCATGTCAGTTGTACGATTGGTGCCACATCATCGGCCCTGTCAACTGCCATGTCAACATGTATAGATTCCATGTGGTACCCCCTGTGTTGCCACGTTAGCATGCTAACGTCAACACTATACGAATTTCGCTAGTTTCCTTGTTTCCTGAAAACTTCAGATGGCCATATCTTTGTCACCGTAACTCCATTTAATGATTCGTTTATGCCGTTGGAAAGGTCTCGACGAGATATTTGACATGGTTGTGTTTTGGTCAAGTTATAGGCACTTTGATTTTTGAGGTATTTTGGAATCCCATGACTCGATTGCTCAAAATAGGAGGACCCTATCAACTAACTCAAAGATTGTATTCATCCTTTCAGTCATCAAGACAAATATATCCTCATTTTCGTGTTATTTCTTTTCTGTTAGCTGGTCTTCTTCCTGTAGCTGGATTCCTTTGTCCTTCTTGGGACGCAATTATGGATGGAGTGTACAACATGTGGCTTCTTGATGCCCACCCTTGTTACAATGGGTGCAATGGTTCTTCTTGATGAATGTTTTCATTCCCTTCTTTTTCTTCTCGTGTGGAGAAGGGTCTTCATACCTTGGCTTCTTTCTGGTTGCCATAACCTTCCTGTAAAAGGCCATTCTTTTCCAACACTTGGAAACAACATGGTTATTCATACCACAAAACATACCTATTTTTTTGTGCCATAAACTTTGTTGATCATTGCCAATTTCCTTATAATCAAAAGGAACGTTTCAATAATGAGACTTTTTATACCTTGCTTGGTTGTCTCTGGTGCAGGCTGAAGGATCAGATCCTGTCACTGACAGGGGGGGGGTGAATCAATGACACAATAATTTGATCATATTTTTACTTTTGTCAATGTAAACAAAATTTGAACACAATATTTTATCGTGGAACCCAAATGGGAAAACCACAAACACTTTTTTATTAACTGCAAAATTATGTTTTACAAGTTACAATAGAAGGAATATGTTCTTCCTCTTTAGATCAACACCCATTGATCAGGATCCACCCACACCCTTGTTCACTAGCTCCAACCGGTAGGAGGTTACAACCCCCTATTTAGTCAGCTACAACTGACAAGGAAGAACCTACTCCCATGCAGGCTCCAACCTACCCTTGCACCTCCCTACCACCCTATGTTAATCAATTTGGAAATAGGATATGCAGTCCAACAATGGTCTTCTATATTTAACATTGGATTGCATAATTGTTGCTCTGTCTCGTTCTGTTCTTGGTCTTCAATAAGACATTGACAGACAGACTTTCTAATTCACATCTCAACATATTTATAAGCCTTTAAACTTTTCAACACGAGTCTTCATAAACAACATGTCTGTTAATTTAATATTACATAACCCTTGTTTTAAGTAACACATTCATTAACATGACTTTTCATAACCACATATCATTTTAACAACCATCAGACCAATTTTTCATAAATCGATCACAGGTATGGATCGATTTCTTTTTAACTCGATTCCATATCTCTGCAAATATTGTAGAAACCGAGTTCTGCAGAGGCACTTCGTTCAACCCATTTACATATCACCACGTGCTTATTAATTTAAGCACTGTCTCTTCTTTCTCCCTTTTCCTTTTAGCCCCCATATGTCCAGTGTTGGGACCATGTTCTTCGGTACTTCGTCCTTCGGGACATCATGCCTTTGCAACCTTTCAAATCTCTCGAATCAGATTCCACCAAAACAGATCGGGCGGTCAACATTTGTTCTTCCGTTAGTTGGACGATCTTGGCTTGTCCAAAGGTTTCAAACAAATCGACGATCATGAATTAATATACAGGTGAGTGAACAGTTCACGTTTATTTTGGGAGTTCGGGGCTTCCGGGGTTCGGATAATCGTTGCTCCAATTTCCTCCGGAGTAATCACCTGTCGAATAAGTCATAAAGCGGTGGAGACCTTTTGTTTTCGGTTGACACTTCCACTTATGCTATCCTTCCACTGTACTTGATCAATGATCGAGAATGCTCCTGAAGTGTTCGACGACTCATGTCCACTTAGGGACTTCGGGGGTTTGTTGGTGGTGAAACTTCCGAAGTGAAAACTCTTAGAGTGATGTAACTTGCTGATGTCACTTCTTTATGTGGAACTGACTGAGTGGCTACCACATGCCACTTAGATTTGTGGCTTATGTATGCCTAAAGTACCTATGAGAACTTGACACTTGTCATCATCTGATTATGCCACGTGTCCTTGCTGACATAGATCTCTTCATGTGGCACATGTTCTTCTCCTTGATCTAACGGTCGGGATACTTCCCGAAGTGTTCCTCTGATCGGATGACTCATGTTCACTTCGAGACTTTGGATAATTCGATCTCTCCACTTCCCAATTCTCTCGAAGTGAGATTCCCCAAAGTGTAAACCTTGAGTAACTTGACTTCATCCAATGGTCATTCTTTAACCCGAAAAGGCTTAACACGATCCCACGACTATTGAGAATTTGGATATTCGGGATCTTGAGCCTTTGGCCTTGCTTATCTTATCCTTCTACTTTCCTCGATCCGACGGTCAGGATATCTCCCGAAGTGTTTCCTCAGATCATACGACTTGCATCTCTTTCGGGACATTTGTGGCTTACTCTATCCCTCCACTAGACATGATCTAACGGTCCTGATATCTCCTGAAGTGTTCTTCAAATTGGACGGTCCTCATTTACTTAGGGACTTCTGCCTTTGGGTGATCTTACTTGTTCTCAACCCTTTTCTCCCTACGTGGTCAACACCGAAGTTGACCACTGCTACCTTGGCGCACTCTGAAGAGATAAACGGTCGAGGGGTTTTCTAGATCTGGCGGTTGACGACAGTTCATGACTCTGGGGTTTCGACCTTGGTAGTGAAATTGATGCTAACCATAGATCTATTGGCGGGTGACCATCGACGGTCGGTGTGGATTGTAGAACTGTAACTTGCGCGTGGTTTAGTCCGTCACCCAAACTCCGCAATTTAAAGTTGTGTGATTGTTGGTGGATCAACCACAGTCGTCGATCTTTGAGTCGATGAGATTTGACGATCAAGATTAATTGTGGGATTGGAAATAACGTGTAGTTTAATTCTCCCTTCGCGCTCCGCAATCAATCCCTGCCATTGATCTAGCACTTGCGTATCCAACAATCCTGGTTTTTCCTGTGGGGATTGCGATCCTTATCACGTTTCTACACTGTACTTTCCCTTTTGAGCTTCATGTGCGTCATCAGTTATTGATATCAATGACAATATGTCCAACAATCTCCCCCTTTTTCATTGAGGGAAACACTCTAACTTCATACAAACTCCCCCTGTGATGATGCTTTTCTTTATGAAGTTACTCTCCCCCTTTGACATCAATGGCAAAGGGTTTCTCCTCCTATGGTAATGCTCTGTCTGTCTGAATGTTGCTGACTAGAATCTGAACTTGGGTAACTCTTCCTACAATCATACTTTTCTTGTCATAATTGAATGACTCCCCCTGTCAATCTTCTCTCTTTGCTTATAATTTCTCGTCCCTTTTGTTCCTGAATGAGAAGTTCTTCTTGACAAGATCTCTCCCCCTGTCATTTCTATAGGATGCCAAGTATACCACTATATACATTCTACTGCTTCCATTGCATATACTATTGTCCTACTGGAACACTGAGCAACTGAATCTTATACTTTTCAAACGACCTTTCGACCTGTCCATTGCTTGTCATCGATCTCTAACCAGATGTATCAATCTTTATCCAAGATGCTTTTGATGTCTTCTTTAATTCATAATAAAATTGTTCTTTAAACTAATATTCACAGACTTTGATCAACAATTATTATTGATATACTATTTGTCACAAATTGTTATTCATCAACTCAACGCATCCATCGAAAAATGTGGCTTTATTTTACTCACTGTCTTGAGTATTTTTATTGTGCAGGTTTTATCCAACGTTTTTGGCGGTCTTCGACATCTGGACTTTTATTCAACTGACGACAAACTTGGTGATCCTCCATTTATTCATTCCACTAATTTCTTCAACAAGTTGGCGATTTCATTGTCAGTTTCCACCAACCAAAACGACTCTTAATCCCACGGTCACCCATATGACCGACGTGCAATGTATATATATAAAATTATATTTTTCCAACGAATGACTGAGATCCTTCGTCATCAGATCGATAGTTATTGTCGCTTTTACCAAAAGGTAGGGGGCCTGACATGTTGTCCCAGGCTCCAAGCTGGTGATCTTCTAGTGAAGTCCAAGCACCTAGAGCCCTCGTTGTTGACGATTAAATTCGCAACAAAGTTTGGCTCGCAAAGTGTTGTTAAAGCCTATTATTATAAAAGCTAAATAATACTAGTAGGAGGGACCCCCTCGTAGATTGGAGATCAAGTCTGATGTTTATTTGATGGTATGCTACTGCTTGACATTAATTTCATGGTTGACGATATTCTGTTTTATTGGAAAATGGATCATGCATATTATACAGGGCTCCCTTGTTGTTCCAAGATCAAGTAACATCGAATCTTTCATGGTTATCATTGTTGACTATTCTTGGATCTATTACTTGTGACACCTGCAACAAACACATATTAGTAATAACAAATGGAAAGAAGATAAAAGAAGGAATTGTCCTACGCTAACATGTTATACTATATGCATTGAAAAGGATTCTGGAAAATACTAGCTAACATAGGATAGCCATGCGAGTTATCAAGGTTGTATATAGCATAGTTGGTACACATTTATGCATAATAAAGATGGTAATATGTGATACGGGGGGCGCTCTTGGAAATTAAAGTTTGTTGGTTCAAGGTGGATGATTTGTTGGATTAGTAGCTGGCGCGTACTAAGAATTGAATGAACTTGAAGTAGGTAAGTGATGTGCATTTATTGCACATCGCCTTTACCCTTACCGTTGGACGCCACCATAGTCAGGCTATCTTCCAAACATTACTGTTGTGGTTATGCTCCGATTTCTTAGCAGGGAGAAACCACTCGGCCAACTCGCGTCTTAAGACATTTAATTACAAGTATGTTCTTTTTTTGGTCCTTCATGAATCTACTCTGGTTACGAAATGGATATTGGCTCAAGTGTATTAGCTGTGTTCTCCTTAAGTATTGTGACTATGTAAATGGTCATTGTGAATGAAACGTTGATGATTCTCTTTTAAATGAGGTTGAAGTCATAGCATTACTGGTTATCCCGGGGCGTTAGTAGTCACAATAGATCTTTGTTATCCTTGTTGGTTTACTTAAAAGATCCTTCTTGGTCTTGGTGGGCTATCTTCACATTTTCGTATTGTTGTATCTAGTCTATGGGTTTTTATGGGGTTTAATGACTAAAGCGTTAGTATCACCACGCATTGTACATATGGGTAGTTGGTTGATTTCACCACTAGTGGTCACGAAGTGGGTTTTCCTGTTCTTACTCGGCCCTGTCTTCACCTCTATGTGGTAGTTGTTTGATTGAAAGACACAAGGGTTATACCCCGTGTGCGTTAAATCACATTTGCCACACCAAGTTAAAGTCTCACCTCCTGTTATGGCCTATGTCATGGAATTGTTTCTTGTCCACAAACAAATCATAGCCCTCTTTGTGTGTACACCTTTGTGTAGCGCCCCATATCTTGGCATTAGGCAGTTAAAACAATGTTGTCTACTCATCTTAGTAATTCAATGCTTAGCATTTGTTTGGTCTTAGTTAGATTGAGATAGATATTTGAGATATGTACATATGAGACTATTTATGTTTTGCATGATATTATTTTTACAGTATATGCTCATCATGATGATATGTTTTATTTGTTTTAACATGCAAATTAAAATGTGGAATTTTGTGCATAGATACAAGTTCTGGTTGTGTTGTGAATGCATAAAATATGTAAGACATGATAAAAATAAACATACATCTCTTAATTGAACGACGATACAAATATGGATCCTTATATGAAATTATGATGTATATGCATGGATATGATTTATTGGTGAACTAACATGTACAGGTTGATGAGCTATGTGATAGCTAAATGACTATAGTCCCGAGGTAACTTAGATGTCATAGACATCAAGAAGATATCATATGATACAAGTTGTACTTATTAATTAATTTATGTTTAGAAATATTGTTATGATCCATGGTAAGTGAGGTTTTGACAGGACACACAGCTTGCCTAGAGTGGTTGTTTTATGACGTGACTCTAAGAACAGTAGTTGCACAGTATGGCTTGATGCAGGGTGTTGACCCTTGTTCTATAGGGGTTTGGGGGGGGGTGGAGGTATTTCCCACCATTTATCCTCTGAAACCTAGAGTCGTGGAAGGGCTATGTGAAGTCACGCTCCCCTAGACGTGTGATGGCGACTACTAGTTGCCTGCTGGGGAAGCTTGATCGAGATGTATGACACTTCCACTTACGAGTTCTATCTGGAGTTAGGTCAATATAGTTGACGCTTTAGCTTAGTCCAGCAGAGGAAAGGATAGGATGGAAGATGGAAGTAGGTTAGGAAGGAAGAATGCTTCGATGTTAGTTGAGAACATTGATTGGGGATTAGAGATGCCACTATTGTTTACTCACTTGGTTCCTACCATGTTTAAAACTCTCCTTTGATTTCTTGTTTCTATTTTAAGTGTGATAATGAGTTAGTGATGAATTATTGTAATTTTGTGCATTAAGATTATTAAATGATGCATTACTTGATCCGTTGTCCTGCATGAATTGGTGTGATCATATATGAACTATACACTAGAGGTAGTGGTTTCTTATCATTAGTATATGCATGAGATATGTRTCYGCTMKCTACRCACACATACCCTACACATGTACACTAGTACAATTAATTAATATATTAGTYATTAAACTAGATTATTTACTATTWAAYTGAATGYKTATYGACTATGTAMATTATTGAGATGTTTMACTTAATCTTTGRTATTAAGAAAGGAATACAAAACTCATAAATTATAATTCTTTATAAAATTTTGTTTTTATAGTATTTGATAGTTAATTGAAATTTTATCATTAAGTTGGAACTGTAGTAAGTATCATAAAAGACTTGCTTAATAAATTTTAACTCTTACCAAGAATTAGATGAGAAATGAAATTTACACKGGAGAGTCTCCTCCTTATTGCTAATGTAGTAGTAGATATATGGTGACCGTATGATAGTATGACCATAGTAGTGACCAAGTAATGATTATTCAAGGGTTAACCCTAGGGAGATGAGAAGACCATGCATTATGATTACCTTGCATTTTGACCTTAACTTCGAGACGAAGTTTCTTGAAGGGTGGGTGTATGTAGCGCCCCATATCTTGGCCTTAGGCAGTTAAAACAATGTTGTTTACTCATCTTAGTAATTGCAAGCTTAGCATTTGTTTGGTCTTAGTTAGATTGAGATAGATATTTGAGATATGTACATATGAACCTATTTATGTTTTGCATGATATTATTTTTACAGTATATTCTCATGATGATGATATATTTTATTTGTTTTAACATGCAAATGAAAATGTGGAATTTTGTACATAGATACAAGTTTTGGTTGTGTTGTGAATGCATAAATGATGCAAGACATGATAAAAATAAACATACATCTCTTAATTGAACGTCGATACAAATATGGATCCTTATATGAAATTATGATGTATATGCATGGATATGATTTATTGGTGAACTAACATGTACAGGTTGATGAGCTATGTGATAGCTAAATGACTATAGTCCTATGGTAAATTAGATGTCATAGACATCAAGAAGATATCATATGATACAAGTTGTACTTAATAATTAATTTATATTTAGAAATATTGTTATGATCCATGGTAAGTGAGGTTTTGACAAGACACACAGCTTGCCCAGAGTGATTGTTTTATGACGTGACTCTAAGAAAAATAGTTGCACAATATGGCTTGATGTAGGGTGTTGACCCTAGTTCTATAAGGGGGGTGGGGGGTGGAGGTATTTCCCACCATTTATCCTCCGAAACCTAGAGTCGTGGGAGGGCTGTGTGAAGTCACGCTCCCCTAGACGTGTGATGGTGACTGCTAGTTGCCTGTTGGGGAAGCTTGGTCGAGATGTATGACACTTCCACTTACGAGTTCTATTTGGAGTTAGGTCAATATAGTTGACGCTCCAGCTTAGTCAAACAGAGGAAATGATAGGATGGAATATGGAAGTAGGTTAGGAAGGAAGGATGTTTCGATGTTAGTTGAGAACATTGATTGGGGATTAGAGATGCCACTATTGTTTACTCACTTGGTTCCTACCATGTTTAAAACTCTCATTTGATTTCCTATTTCTATTTTAAGTGTGATAATGAGTTATTGATGAATTATTGTAATTTTGTGCATTAAGATTATTAAATGATGCATTACTTGATCCGTTGTCCTGCATGAATTGGTGTGATCATATATGAACTATAGACTAGAGGTAGTGGTTTCTTATCATTCGTATATGCATGAGATATGTGTCCGCTAGCTACGCACACATACCCTACACATGTACACTAGTACAATTAATTAATATATTAGTTATTAAACTAGATTATTTACTATTTAACTGAATACTTATTGACTATGTAAATTATTGAGATGTTTAACTTAATCTTTGATATTAAGAAATGAATACAAAACTCATAAATTATAATTCTTTATAAAATCACCCCCCCTCTTCCCTCTTCTAAATACAATATCTTGAATCACTCTCCCTCTTCCCTCTTCTAAATACAATATCTTGAATCAACTGGCCAACATCAAAGTAGATGCAACCCTCCTAGACATGGTTGTCGTCCCTGAACAACAAATGCATCTGAAACAATTCATGGAAGGAAAAGCTTCTGTTGTATTCAATCTTTCCGAAGAGGTAGACAAAGAGGATTCTTCTGTAAATAAAGTAGGTGTACATAACTTTAGATACCCTGTAAAAAAAACCCTTTTTACATTTCTGTAAAGATCATGGACAAAATTGCCCATTGTTGCCTCATTGATGGTGGTTTGGGCCCAAGTGTGATGTCGAAGATTATTATGGAAGAGCTAGGCTTGTCTTGTACATACGAAAACGCCAAAAGCATGCTTTCTTATAATAGTCTACAACAAAAGACCATAGGTGAGATTAAAGATGTGACCCTAGTTTTGTGCGCCCATCCTGAAATAAAGATGACCCTCAATATTCAGGGGATCGATATGCTAGTAAGCAATTACTCAATCATCTTAGGAAGAGATTGGCAAGCCTCAACGGGTGGGTACCTCTCACTCGACAAAACACATTTATATGTTCCTCAGAACGGAAAAAATGTTATAATCCTTAGAGAAGGAAGGATATCACCCTACATAGAGAGTGTCCCACAGCCTAACGTAAACTATATCGAGGAGGACTTAGGAGTGTATTCCATCTTTGTCGAGGAAGATAACATTTCCATGGAACAAAACGATTTAGATGATGTCATGTGGCACATGCACTTTGATGGTTCATGCTCAAACGAAGGTAACAGAGCTGGCATTATCTTGATTTATCCTATTGGAAAAATCCATAACTTTTCTTATCGGTTGGAATTCACTTGTACTAACAATGTCATTGAATTTGAAGCCTTGTTATTAGGCATTGAAAACGCTTATAATCTTGGTTGTGGTCACCTTTCAGTTTTTGGAGACTCGGAGCTTGTTGTGAATCTTGTGCGTAAAATTTACTCTCCTAGCAACAAGTTGATGAAACGATACACCCAAACCGTTTGGGCGCTTATCTCGAACCTTTTATATTTCAACATCACTTATGTTAAAAGGGAGTTAAATTCAATGGTCGATCGGTTAGCAGTTTTTGCAGCCTCCCCTAATCGACAACTTCTGCCACACATACCTAATTGTACCTTTCAATCCCTATATTATCCGCATATTCTCGACAATATAGAATCTTGGCAGGTCTTCCCTAATGATGAGAGCATTTGTGCTTTTATTCAAAATGAACCTTTTAAACCTGAGGAAATTAATCGATAGAAGATAACAAGATTCCTAAAGGCTTGACTCCTCTGGAGAGTTCATTTTCGTCGAGTGATGTAGGCAACAAGGAGAAACAAAAGGAAGAAGAGTCGAAAAGGAATGTGGGTGAAACCATCTCATTGAACATTGGGACACCCGAGACTCCAAAGAACGTCAAAATAGGTGCGAAATGTTCAGATGAAGAGAAAGGGAAGTTTGTCAAGTTGCTTGGTGAATTTCAAGATGTTTTTGCTTGGTCTTATGAGGATCTTCATGGTTTTGATCCTGGCCTTATACATCATGCCATCCCCATTCAGGAAGGGGTAAATCTAGTTAGGCAAAAACAAATACTTGTCAACCCTGCGCCAGAAGCAACTATTCAAAAGGAGTTGGAAAAACTATTGAAGGCTAGAATCATCTTTTCGGTCAAATATTCTGAATGGGTCTCAAATCTAGTTCTCGTTCAGAAAACCACTGGTCAGATCAGATTGTGTGTCGATTTTCGTGCACTAAACCGAGCTAGCATAAAAGACCACTGCCCTCTCCCTAACATGGAAATGATTTTGCAGCAGGTTGCAGGGTCACAAATGATGTCCTTACTTGACAGTTTTTCAGGTTATAATCAAATCAAGGTAAAAAGGGCAGATAAATATAAAACCACCTTTATTACTCATTGGGGTACCTTTACTTATGAATGTATGCCTTTTGGTTTATCTAATGCAGGTGCCACATTTCAAAGAGATATGAAGTTAGCTTTTGACGATTTGATTGGTAAAATAATTTAGATCTACCTTGATGACTTAACAATATACTCTAAAATTCGATCAGATCATTTTGGTCATTTGAGAAACTTTCTCATGCGATGTAGGAAATTTGGCATTTCTCTAAACCCTTCCAAGTCCATTTTTGGTGTTACCGAGGGAAAACTCCTGGGACACATCGTCTCCAATTCAGGCATAAGCATTGATCCTGAAAGGATTGTTGCTATCCTTAACCTTCCTGCTCCCACTTCCAAGAAAGAAGTTCAAGCTTTTATGGGGGCTATTAACTTTGTTGGTAGGTTCGTCCCAAATTTTGTTGTGATGGTCAAACCAATTCATAATTTGTTTAAGCAAGATCATCCTTTTTCTTGGACAGACGATGTCGAAAACGATTTTGAAGGGATTAAGAAAGAAATCAATTCTGCACTGGTTTTGGCGAAACTGGACTTTGAAAAGGAATTCACGATATATACTAATGCTACTGAGGTGGCAGTTTCTGTTGTCCTCATGCAAAATGATGACCAAGGAAATGAAAAACTGGTGGCTTACATGAGTCAAAGTTTGTCAGATAATGAATTTAAATATTCTTTTATTGAGAAACATGCTTTCTCTCTTGTTAAGGCCGTTAAAAAAGTTTCGCCACTACATCTTAGGTAAGCATACGTTGGTAAAGGTCCCTTTACCTGCTATTAAGTTTTTTTTCTCTCACAGACGTATCTTTCAGGAAAACTTGCACATTGGCCTACCAAAATCCAAGAGCATGATTTGAATATCGTGATTTCTAGCATTATCAAGGGACGTGACATAGACCTTCACCTGGCTCAACATGCTGAGAATAGTGAAGAAATCGATGTAGAAGATAGTTCCCTTTCAACCCTCTTTTACATTGACGACCAGATGCTCCCTGTGTATGAACATCCTTGGTACAAATATTTGGTTTATTATTTACAGAACCATAGATGTCTAGACAACTTAGACACTCATCAAAGGAGAAGACTTTGTCTTGAATCTGCAAGATATGTCATTATAGCAGACCTGTTATTTTGAAGATCTATTGATGGTGTGTTGCTTTGCTGTGTAAATAATGAAGATGCACAAAAATTGTTGCAAGAAGTTCACGGTTCTTCAACCTCTGTCATTCATGTAGGAGGTCATTTTTCTGCAAAAACCACCGCTTTTGAGATTATTAGAAAAGGATATTATTGGCCTTCGATCTTTCGCGACTCTTATGGTTTTTTCGAGGTCTTGTGACAAATGCCAAAAATTTGCTGGGAAGGAACGCCTTTCAGCCATGCCATTACAACCTGTCCTGCCAGATTTTCCCTTTTCCAGGTGGGGATTGGATTTTATCGGTCCTATTAATCCTCCTTCTTCAGCTGGGAAAGTTTTTATTCTGACAACCACATACTATTTTACAAAATGGGCTGAAGTTGTTCCACTTAAGCATTCCATAGATGATCAGGTAATTTCTTTCCTTGAAAATAATATTTTTTCCAGGTTTGGTCTTCCATTGGAAATTATTACAGACAATGGTCCCTCTTTCATTTATGTTAAGCTAACTCCGTTTTTAGCCAAGTTGGGGGTTAAACATTTCACCTCATAATCTTACTATCCCCAAGGAAACGGGCAAGCTGAGTCTACTAACAAAAATCTGGTAAGAATCGTCAAAAGGCTCATCAAAGATAAGCCTCGTCAGTGGCACACTATCCTCATTTATGCCCTCTGGGCGGATCGAACTACCGCCAAAGTAAGCATTGGTTGTACACCTTTTCAGCTGGTTGTACACCTTTTCAACTAGTTTATGGTCAAGAAGCCCTCTTGCCAACATAGCTAGAACTTTCTTCCTGAAGGTTGATGCTACAGATCAAAGAATTAAGTTCTTCAGATGTTTCACAAAGGGTAAATGCGCTACTAGGTTTGGAAGAACAAAGGATGTTTGCCTTGGATAATATTAAAAAGAGACAACAAACTGTTAAGAGATATTTCAACAAGAGTGTCAAAGTTGTCAAGTTTAAGGTCAATGAAAAGGTTATGTTATGGGATTCGGCTCATGTTGATAGGGGAAGACATTCAAAATTTCAGAAATTATGGTTGGGTCCTTTCAAAATGGTTTTTTCTTAGGTACAAATTCTTACATTCTAAAAGATTTATAGGAGCGATTGTTTTCCTACAGCACTAACAGTTCTCACTTAAAACATTACGTGGAACCAACTTGAAAGCTCTACGCTGTCTGGATTTCCTGTATTTTAGTAGTCTAGCTCTATTTTCAGGTTTTCATTCTTTCTTCTGCTTACAGTAGTTGTTTTCTATTTTAAGCATTTCCTACTGCCTTTACTTTTCTGTCACTTTATTTATGCTATTTTAATCTTTTGCAATTTTATTCTGTTGAGCTTTGTTTTTTATCATCTTTTAGTTTCAGTAGGGAATAAGATGTTGGATCATATTTGCCACAGTGACACTCCTGCAAGCATTGTTAGTTAATAACAATCAAGCTAACACAACTGTTATGATGTCTTCTCTGAAGGACCCTTGAAATTGTTATATATTTCCACTACTGTCTTATAAAGAATTCGTTATCTCCCGCTTCTTCTCGCCATTTTTTCATCCATTGACAGTTTAAGAGCAAATCTGGAAATTTTCCTCCTTAAAGGTTAAAGAGAAAATCTCGGTCGATGGATTATGAATACAATGGTAAAACCCCTCATACTTAACATTTTTCATAAGTTATTTCCCAATTCCCGGTCATCTTTCCATTAAATCCGCTCACTTCCCCCTGTTGCATAATCTTCCTAGTTAGATTTTCTTGACCTGTTGCTCTTGGTATGTGAAACCATGAGTTCTAAGTTCTAAATCTATTGAAAACAAATTTTTCTGTGGATTCGCCAGTTTGTTGACGATTAAATTCGCAACGAAGTTTGGCCCACAAAGTGTTGCTAAAGCCTATTATTATAAAAGCTAAATAATACTAGTAGGTGGGACCCTCCGTAGATTGGAGATCAAGTTTGATGTTTATTCGATGGTATGTTATTGTTCAACATTACTTTCATGGTTGACGATATTCTGTTTTATTGGATAATGGATCAGGCATATTATACAGGGCTCCCTTGTTGTTCCAAGATCAAGTAACACCGAATCTTTCATGGTTATCTTCATTGACTGTTCTTGGATCTATTACTTGTGACACCTGCAACAAACACATATTAGTAATAACAAATGGAAAGAAGCTAAAAGAAGGAATTGTCCTATGCTAACATGTTATATTATATGCATTGAAAAGGATTGTGGCAAATCCTAGCTAACATAGGATAGCCATGCGAGTTATCAAGGTTGTATATAGCATAGTTGGTATGCATTTCTGCATAATAAAGATGGTAATATGTGATATGGGTGGCGCTCTTGGAAATTAAAGGTTGTTGGTTCAAGGTGGATGATTTGTTGGATTAGTAGTTGACGTGTACTAAGAATTGAATCAACTTGAAGTAGGTAAGTGATGTGCATTTATTGCACATCGCCTTTACCCTTACCGTTGGACGCCACCATAGTCCGGCTATCTTCCAAACATTACTATTGTGGTTATTCTCCGATTTCTCAGTAGGGAGGATCCGCTCGACCAACTCATGTCTTAAGACATTTGATTATAGGTATGTTCTTTTTTTGGCCCTTCATGAATCTACTCTGGTTATGAAATGGATATTCGCTCAAGTGTATTAGTTGTGCTCTCCTTAAGTATTGCGACTGTGTAAATGGTGATTGTGAATGAAATGTTGACTATTCTCTTTGAAACGAGGTTGAAGTCATAGCATTACTAGTTATCCTGGGGTGTTAGCAATCACAAGAGATCTCTGTTATCCTTGCTGGTTTACTTAGAAGATCCTTGTTGGTCTTGG
Organism: Picea sitchensis; assembly: GCA_010110895.2. Classification (NCBI taxonomy): domain Eukaryota; kingdom Viridiplantae; phylum Streptophyta; class Pinopsida; order Pinales; family Pinaceae; genus Picea; species Picea sitchensis. The sequence continues at coordinate 119,850 of SNQJ01S0017648.1, read as the reverse complement.
TGGGCTATCTTCATGTTTTCGCATTGTTGTATCGAGTCTGTGGGTTTTTATGGGGTTTAATGACTAAAGCGCTAGTATCACCACGCATTGTACATATGGGAAGTTGGTTGATTTCACCACTAGTGTTCAAGAAGTGGGTTTTCCTGTTCTTACTTAGCCTTGTCTTCACTTCTATGTGGTAGTTGTTTGATCGAAAGGCATGAGGGTTATACCTTGCGTGCGTTAAATCACATTCGCCACACCAAGTTAAAGTCTCACCTCCTGTTATGGCCCCTATCATGGAATTGTTTCCTATCCACAAACAAATCATAGCCCTCTTTGTGTGTACACCTTTGGCCTCGAAGTTTCACCATTACGAGGATTTGGCTCTGCTCCTCCTGGGATGGCTACCGAGCAAACCCTTAATCCCCAGTCTGGAGTTTTGTAGAAGAGATTGTCGGGCCTATCAAGTTGCTACGGGTTATTGTGGATTAAATGTATGGTCGATTACTTTGAATACGCATTCGCCCAGTTAGTCGTACAGAAGTCGTGTTAGTTTGGCATTTAGTTACTACCTCCTTGATTAAAATGATAAACCCTACATTGCTAATTATACTTGAGAAGTATACGATCACCCTCCTTATGTTAATAACTCAATATTGTTAATGGAGAAGGCCTCTGCCCCGATTGGAATTGATGTGTGGGTATGCATAGTTACCATATCTAGTTCAGTTGATTGATTTTCTACAACAGTGACGAATTGTTTGGTTAATACACAGTCACTGGTAATTGCACTAATAATTATTTTGATGATTAGCTGGCATTGGTTACAAAGGCTTGGTGTTGCTCACACATATCGCGTGTGTGCATGGTGTTTTGAAAATGAAATAATGGGCATGGTCACTGTGGTTTTCTTTGGGGCTGAATGACTATTGAGCCATATCACTGTAGAGAATATATCCACTGCATCCTTATATTTGTTCGATTGTATAAGCTTGGGTTGCACAACATAGTCGATTACAATGTAACTAAATCGAAGCAATATTGTATTAAATTGAGAGCTCAACACGATGGTTGAGTTATTGCCATGACTGTGTGTTTGTGTGTTAAGTGGAAATGTTCCATCATGGTGTTTTGTTTGTTATGCACTATGTATAACATAGATGGTTTTTTTTTTTTCACACTCAGGAATACCCACAGGGTTTTAAACATATTTGTTGCAACCCGATCATTTGTTGAGATATGTTGTTGTTGGTACCTCGTCAGTTGGATAGGTGGTCCAATTTTACAGTCGCGTTAAATTGGGCTTGCACAGTGATGGAGTTGCACTTGCATGATTGTATTATTCGGTGCATATCTTGTGTTGGAATGGTGGTTGTTGTTTGTTTAATTGCCAATTCAGTTTGGGCAATTTGATCTTGATTATTGGGTGACTACCTATATTTATTTAATGAATGTCATTGCATTCAAAGTGACAAACCCGATGGCAGTGATACTGTGACTTCATTGTTATTTTTGGAAATATGAATTAGAGTATATTTGTTGATTGAAGTAATGTATGGGCAATGGTTGATTTTGACAGTTTACAGATTGGAAATGGGTACTGTTAAAAAAATTGCTATAAAATGCAAAGAATGTAAATGACAGGAACAAATTACCTTACAAATTGTGTGGAATACATGTTGTCATGTGGTGACACTGTGTTGGATAGTTGATTATGAATAGAGAACTAGTCAACTGCATAAAAATTGTTATTTGGTCAAAGTGATTGATGGTCGATACATCTCTTTTCGCATAATGTTTTGTGGATCGCTTAGTTAATTTCATGAACAATAATCGTCTTTATTCCCTTCCATGATTTCATTTTTCGCTAACTACAAATCCCATCACCTTCCCATATTCATTTTTTCACTCCCTATTATGAGATTGATTACAGTCAAGGGAATTTTTGTGTTAAAGTAGATGGAAGTGGTAGTGTCTTGTGTGGATCGTAGCGAGGTTTTATTGGTTGCTTTACAGTTGATTGTTGTTGTCATTGAGCAGTGACGATGTTTTTTCCCCCTCATTATATCACATTTTCGCTCAATACAACCCCTTCATCTACCCCATAACCCTTTTCCACCCCCCTGCTCATTGATTGACAACAAAACAATTTGTATGGATTGGATTGCATGAGTCTAATATATTGTTGAGCCAAAATCCATTTCGTATTTTAAAAGAGTGGTCATGTATGGTTAATTAAAAGATCATTTGCTAATCAATCATGCATGCAGGGATGCACCATTCAAATAAAAGGCTAAAAATAGAGGCCTATCACGCCTCTATAAAACAGAAGGACTAAAGGATAATAACATCAGCAAGGGAAGATATGACTTTGAGTTTTATTTTATCTATCGTTTTATGACAGTTGACTTCAAGGATCTTTGGACAACATGTTTACTTTGGATAAGTGAGTATTATATTTGAAATAATTTCAAATTTCATGAGATTAAATTACCAAAAGTGAATATGTTGATGGGAGACATCAGATAATATTGCTTCATTGAGCATAGTCCTTGCAGCCTCTTGGATTGTTCTATTCCTTCTCTCAACAATCCCATTTTGCTGAGGTATTCTGGCAGCAGATAATTGTTTTTTTATTCCATGAGTTTCACAGAAGAGGTCAAACTCTTTTGAGGTGAACTCACCACCATTGTCTGATCTAAGACATTTGATTTTTGTCTCTGTTTCATTTTCAACAAGGGTCTTAAAAGCTTTGAATTTGTTAAGTGCTTATGATACTTCCTTGAGAAAACATACCTAATCCATTCTAGTAAAACCATCAATGAACAACATAAAGTAGGTCTCTCCTTGCAAACTCTTGGTCCTTGTAGGTCCACAGAGGTCGGTGTGAACAAGCTCTAAAGGTTTTGAGGTTGAGTATTCTTTTCTGAAATTCATAGTGCCTTTCCCAAGTATATTACCTAAAGCATTGTCACCAAATGTAACTTTACCCTTTTGTTTCTTTAAGTTCAAAAACTTGTCCTTATTTCTTGTCATATGTTTTGAGCAACCACTGTCAACATACCATAGATCTTCTTTATCTTAGGCTTTTAAGGCAATAAGACATTCCTCTTCTGATGTTTTTTCTTTCCAACGCTTCTTTTTCTCTCTAATGAACTTTGGTTTATCTGAGACTTCCATTAATCTGCAATCACTTGATTTATGTCCATAATAATGGCATTTGAAGCATTCCAAGTTCCCTTCTTGTAGAGGTGCAAAGGAATTATAATTTTTGCTCTTAACTTGATCTACTGTTTGGTTATATTTAAGGTTATAGTTCATATCCCTCAAGTTTTTTCTTCCATATGCTCTACAATTCATAGCTTTGTGTCTGAAATTAGAGCATGCAAAGCAATAACCAAAGAAAATGTGTGGATACTTGTTTTGATAAACCTTCTTTGGTGTTTTCATATATTCCTTCTTGATGGGTGGAGGTAGTTCTCTGGAGTTCTCATCATTGCTTGTCTTTTCTTCATCTTTCTTCTTGAATGTACTGAGGAGAGCAGCTGCATGAGATTTTGAGTTAGCTTGCTTTTCTTCTGGAGAATAACCTACTCCATTTTTGTTACTTGAATCGCTTTGTGTGGTTATAATCTTATCTAAGATTTTAGAGCTATTTTCAAATCTTGTTTGGATAAGTTTTGCATCAAGCTCTTTTCTTAGGTGAACCAATTCTACCTCCATTCTTTCACAGGCTATTTGTTTCTCTTTAAGAGACTTTTCCAAACTTTCTTCCATCCTATTTTCTTCTAGGATTTGGGTTTTCAGGTTGCTCACGAGTTTCTCCATATCTTTTTCTATCTGTTCATGTTTTTCTTTCGTTCAACTACAAAAATTTTCAGCTGTCTTTATCTGTTTTTGTATCTTCTTAATTCATCTAAGGCACTGAGAAGTTCTTCTTCCATATTAACCTCTGCTTCTTCTTCTTAATTTTCCTCATGCTCAATTTATTCTATCTCATTAGACTCTTCAATACCTAGAAAAAGGACTTCATCATCATCACTGTCACTAGATTCCGATGAACTACGATTTTCTTCTTTTGAGTAAAAATTATTTTTCCCTTTGCAATACTTTTTCTTATAGTGGGGTTTTCCCTTATTCTTGTATTGTTTATTTGTGTCTTCTTCATCTTCAAGGTCTTCCTTGGGATAGGGACACTTGGCTGCAAAGTGGACAACATTTCCATAATTAAAACATTTGATAGGCAGTTTGCCTTTGTACCTCCCTAATCCTTTCTAAGGTTTTTTAATAAAATTGGCTTCTTCTACATCAGATTCTTCATGATGGCTAGATTGAGGTTTTTTCTTCTGATTTTTTGTTTTCTTGAGCACATTGAGGGATGCCTCTCCTTTTGGGATGTTCTCGTGACCTAATATTAACTCATAGGCTATGAGGATTCCATACAATTCATCCATGGTGAGTTCATCTAGTTTCTCTTGATCTTCAAGAGTGGACACTTTAGGATTATATAACATAGGTATTGTTCTTAGTATCTTTTCAACTAACTCATTGTCTGACATTTCTACTCCCAAACCTCTTATTGCATTAACAATATTATCAACTCTTTTGACGTACTCTGAGATATTTTCTTCATCCTTCATTTTTAGACTTTCATATTGTACTTTGAGAGTATGACGTTTTACCCTCTTTACCTTGGAATATCCTGCATATATAGTTTCCAATTTATCCCAGAGTTGTTTTGCATTTTTACAGTTTAGTACTTTAGCAAGGATCTTCTTACTCAGTCCAACTTGTAGTGTGTTTAAAGCCTTTGCATGTTCCCAAAATTTTTTCTTGTCTTCTGCTTCTATGGGAGTGACTTTTGGAACATAATATCCTTTTTCAACTGATGTCCATACTTCCAGTCCAATGGACATCAGATAGCTTTTCATTCTAACACTCTAGAAGACATAGTATTCACCATCAAATAGGGGGACTTTTAATGACATCTTCAACTGTTGATCCATTCTTAAGTATATTTCTCTTCAAGTGATTTAAACTTTTAGTGAAGAGACCTTCTCTGATACCAATTGAAGGATCAGATCATGTCACTGAGAGGGGGAGGGCGGGGGGGGGTGGTGAGTGAATCAGTGACACAATAATTTGATCATGTTTTTACTTTTTTCAATGCAAACAAAATTTGAACACAATATTTTATCGTGGAACCCAATTGGGAAAACCACAAACACTTTTATATTAACTACAAAATTTTGTTTTACAAGTTACAATAGAAGGAAGATGTTCTTCCTCTTTAGATCAACACCCACTGATCAGGATGCACCCACACCCTTGTTCACCAACTCCAACTGGTAGGAGGTTACAACCCCCTATTTAGTCAGCTACAACTGACAAGGAAGCACCTACTCACCTGCAGGCTCCAACCTGCCCTTGCACCTCTCGACCACCCTATGTTCATCAATCTAGAAATAGGATATGCAATCCAATAATGGTCTTCTATATTAAACACTAGATTGCATAACTATTGCTCTGTCTCCTTTTGTTCTTGATATTCAATAAGACATTGACAGACGCACTTTCTAATTCACATCTCAACATATTTATAAGCCTTTAAACTTTTCAACACAACTCTTCATAAACAACAGGTCTGTTCATTTAATATTACATAACCCTTGTTTTAAGTAACACAGTCATTAACATGACTTTTCATAACCACACATCATTTTAACAACCATGTGACCTATTTTTCATAAATCGATCATAGGTATGGATCGATTTATTTTTAACTTGATTCCATATCTCTGCAAATATTGCAGAAACTGAGTTCTGCAGAGGCGCTTCCTTCAACCCATTTACATGTGACCACAGGTGCAGAACCACATGGTTATTAATTTAAGCACTGTCTCTTCTTTCACCCTTTTCCTTTTAGCCCCCATATGTGATCCAGATTTTATGAGATGAACGAAATGACTACAGATTATTAACAGGTGCTTAACACAAAATAACAGATACAGTAAAACTAGTTTTCTATTCAATAAGGAAATAAGCTGAAACTGTAAAATGCAGCGGAAACAAGCTTGCTGGAATGGTGGCGGCCTATCTCTGAGAAGAGATGCGACGACTGAGCTCATTCGCAAGAAGATGATTACAATGAGGCTCTGAAGGTATTTTTACAATAAATAGGAATGCCCAAAACCCTAGACATCCAAAAACCTAACCCTAGGATATGGAGCACCAAAATTCATGTGGGCCCCGTTTGGGTAAGTTAGTACATCAACTTCCCGGGGTCGTAACTTTTGCATACGATCTCTATTTTAGGCATATGATATCCCATTGGAAAGGTATCGTCGAGGAGATTCATTTTGGGATAAATATGGAAGTAATAAAAGAAAAATAATATTGCTCACCTTTTTCCCCAAAAAACATCGTTTAGGGCCTCAAAACGGCTCCAAAAGTGAAAAACTGCTAAAAATAGTAAATTACCAAAATTGCCAAAAAACTGTTTTGAGCAAGTTGGAAAAGGTGGGTGGCCACCGATATCCACTTGGATCAATATGTCTAGTGTTGGGACCGTGTTATTCGATACTCCGTCCTTTGGGACATCAGGCCTTTGCAACCTTTCAAATCTCCTGAATCAGATTCCACCGAAACAGATCAGACAATCAACATTTGTTCTTCCGTTAGTCGGACAATCCTGGCTTGTCCAGAGGTTTCAAACAAATCGATGATCATGAACTATTATACAAGTGAGTGAATGGTTCACATTTATTTCGGGAGTTCAGGGCTTCGGGGTTTGAATAATCGTTGCTCCAATTTCCTCCGGAGTGATCACCTGCCGAATAAATCATAAAGCGGTGGAGACCTTTTGATATGAGTTGAAATTTTCACTTACACTATCCTTCCAATGTACTTGATCAATGTTCAAGAATGCTCTCGAAGTGTTCATCAGATCATATGACTCATGTCCACTTCAGGACTTCGGCCTTCGGGACTTCGGGTGTTTGTTGGTGGTGAAATTCCTGAAGTGACGTAACTTGCTGATGTCACTTTTTGACGTGGCACTGACTAAGTGGCTGCGACATGTCACTTAGATTCATGGATTACGTATGCCTAAATCACATATGAGACCTTAACACTTTTCATCATCTAATTATGCCATGTGTCCTTGCTGACGTAGATCTATTCATGTGGCACATGTTCTTCTCCTTGATCTAACAGTTAGGATACTTCCCGAAGTGTTCCTCTAATCAGACGACTCATGTCCACTTCGGGACTTCGGGTAATTCAATTTCTCAACTTCCTAATTCTCCCGAAGTGTAAACCTCGAGTAACTTGACTTCATCCAATGGTCATTCTTTAACTCAAAAAGGCTTAACACGATCCAACGACTGTTGGGAATTCAACTATTTGGGATCTCGGGCCTTTGGCCTTGCTTATCCTATCCTTCTACTTTCCTCGATCCGTCTGTCAGGATATCTCCCGAAGTGTTTCCTCAGATCAGACAACTTGCATCTATTTCACGACATTTGTGTCTTACTCTGTCCTTCCACTAAACATGATCCGATGGTCCTGATATCTCCCAAAGTGTTCTTCAGATCGGAAGGTCCTCATTTACTTCGGGACTTCGGGTGATCTTACTTGTTCTCAACCCTTTTCTCCCGAAGTGGTCAGCATCGAAGTTGACCATTGCTACCTTGGCAGGCTCTGAAGAGATCAACGGTCGAGGGGTTTTCCAGATCCGACGGTTGACGGGAATTCGTGACTCGGGGGCTTCGACCTTGGTAGTGAAAATGATGCTAACCATAGATCTATTGGCGGGTGACCATCGACAGTCGGTGTGGATTGTGGAACTGTAACTTGCGCATTGTTTAGTCCGTCGCCCAAACTCCACAAGTTGAAGTATTGCGATTGTTGGTGGATCAACCACAGTCGTCGATCTTTAAGTTGATGAGATCTGATGATCTAGACTAATTACGACATTGGAAATAGCGTGTAGTTTAATTCTCCCTTCACGCTTCATAATCAATCCCTGCCCTTGATCTGTCGCTTGCGTATCCAACGGTCCTGGTTTGTCTTGTGGATATTTCAATCCCGATCATGTTTATGCACTGTGTTTTCCCTTTTGAGCTTCATGTGCGTCATCGACTGTTGACATCAATGACAGTATGTCCAACACAGGCCTAGCTAGGAGAATTTGCCTTAGATATTTCCTCAAACTGCTTACCTACCTTTGGAGATGACTCATAATCATGATCATTGGAATGGGATGATGTGCTCTCATCCTGCACTGATTCATCACTTGAGGATTCTCTTGATTCTGTTGCTTTGGAGCACTCCCTAAATTCCTCTATGACATAGCCAAGACCTGCATATCGAGGTAATTCCACCACTTTGATGGGATTCATAATGTCTTGGCCATTGGCTCGAAGGCCTCTTCTTTTATACCCCATTTTCTTCATTATCTTCAAGCCAATGCGTGTAGTATGCTGCTCAAAAGCACCAAAGTCATCATCATGAGGAGAATAACATGAAACTGAAGAAGTATTGTTTACCTCAGTTACCATTTCTAGATCAAGTGTGGGGGGTGGATTTGCTAAGCCTTCATCACTTTTAAACTTTGTAAAATCCTCTTCCTCGACTTGTAATTGAAGTCGCAATCGATGATTCTATTCTTCTACATCTCGCATCATCTTCTTCAACTCGACATTCTCTGCTTGAATGCTCTGGTTGATTTCCTGTAGCTTGTTGAGCCATGCCTGCTTTGGTGTTTTTTCCATATTGCATTCAACACCTTCAATCCCTGTCAATCCTACTCTTATACCACTTGATCTAAATTCGGTGTGACCTTGATACCAACTTGTTCTGGTTCTAGATTCACTTAATAAGGTCAGATTTAAGATCATTTAAATTTAATTTTATTGCATTAAAGGTGAAATTGAAGTGCTTATGAAGACTTGAATCCAAATTGAATATAACTTTGTGAAATATGATGTTTGTCTCATAATCCATTACTTAATGCATTTAATAAAACATAATTGCAAAAATAAAGCATGCATAAGGAAACATAAGATGAAATAACAACACATGACAAGAGATCAACATTGTTAACCGAGTTCATTAGTGGCTACATCTTTGGATTCACTGGAATATGAATCGCTTCATTATCCTTCCTTTGACAAGGTTGAAATCTTCTCACAAAAAGGTGGAACAATTCTTCAGACACCAGAAGGACGACATTCTCCCAAAAGGGGCTTACATACAAAACACAAGCATCAGTGGGTGTTTCTGTCCTCAAATAGCTCTCCAAAAGAGCCTCTAAAGGACCTCCAGAAACCCTCTCATAGCCTTCTCCCCAAAAGGGTTCAATTAAAGGGATTTAAATAATTTTTCCTAGCTCCATAATACAAAAAGGCAAGATCCATGAATTTAGGATTTAGTACCTTCTCAAGGACAAAAATGAGAAAGACCCTTAACTTCCTCCTCAAGACTAGGAATCCACTTATAATAAAGTGAGGAAAAGTCCAAGCCAACTCATATGACCCTTAACTTTCTCCTTAAGACTAGGAAGCTAATTTCCCCTTAAAATTAGGAAACTAATTCGCTAGTTGTATTATCACAACTTATTTCCCATTTTACAATTAAATGAATATTACATGAGATTATCAATACTCACTTTAAGCATTAACCATTTGTCTCATATGCACGACTAATACATGAGTTTTCTCATACTGATTTCAAAGTATTAATTGCGTTTATATTTTAAATAAATTGTTTATGTGCATAAATTATTCTCTGCCACCTTATTAAATAATTATCATTTTAATGATTTATCCCATGGTGTGCAAAGTAATACTTATGTGTGTAGAGATCTTCCTGGATCAACATGACTCAAATATGAACAACACAAGCATTGTTAAGTCTATGAACAATGAAGAAGATCGACTTGTTGATGTGAAGAGCCCCATGTCATCGTGATTGTTGTTGTTGTCCAAATTTGTATGTAATGTATGTAAAGTCGACCAACATATAGTTGTATGAAAAGTAATAAACCCACATGTGATAAAAGACAAATAAATAAAGAAATGGAGGAGAGACGAACTAGAGAAAAGTTGAAACATTAGGGACGCCCGACCTTCTAGTTATCCTTCCACTTAACTCAACATTTTTTATAATGTATCCCCACAATGAGAAAGGGGTTCTTTGGCTGTGAATGACGTAGAGAGGCTGCCCAGATGTGACTGAGAAGCATATACATGTACGAGAGAGCCTATAACTTGCCCATTTATGAATAAATAAGAGCATGGTCGAAGCCAAAAGAATGTTGGTTTTCCCGTTTGGGTTTCCAAGGTAAAATCTAAGTCTATGTGTGATGATTGTCGTGGTTTATGATTACTTAGGAATGGCTAATGTATACATTGTAATTTAAGGGTCATCTATGTATGTTCTAGAGACGAGAAAATTCATATTGTTATTGTATGGGCTTGTTTTGTATTAATATGGTTCATTGTGGGTTAATATATTAGACTAACAACTCTTTAATTATAGTTGTGCAATGAATTTAGAGGTTGGAGATCGACAGTCCTCCTTCCAGAGCCATTGCTATTCATTAGGGGGTTTCTAATTTTATTTTTTTTCAGTCACTGAGCTCATTCTCGACCTTGTTGGGGATTCATTAGCGGCCCACAAACCATATCCATGTTTGTTTTGCAAACTTGCCTGCTACCAAATTTGGCTAAAAATGTTTTCCTTCGTCGTTGTATGCCAAATCGACTTCTAAAACATTTTTATTTGTTGGGGGATATTAAAATTGACTCCACTACATTTTTTTATGCACCCTGGGTTACTCAAATTTGTTCCAAAACGTTTTCTGACATTACCAGTGAGTAAATTCACCCTTAGACATTCCTTCCAGCTGTTGGTCGATAAAAATTTGACTTGGTTTCGATTTTGGTCGAATTTCCTTACCCATTTGACCGATAGACATCTCTTGGTCGGCTCGACGTAGAAGAAATCCGACTTGAGTAATTTCGACTTGGATAAATCCGACTTGAGAAATTTCAACTTGTTTTGACTCAAGCCAACTTGTTTCGACTCGACCTGACTTGCTTCGACTTGACCCGACTTGTTTCGACTCGACGCTACTTGCTTCAAATCGACCCGAATTGTTTCAACTCAACTTGACTTGCTTCATCTTGCATTTCCCCGACTCGACTTGACTCATTATTTCTCTAACTCGACTTGGACTGGATTGGTCGAGAATTTTTCCGACATCTAAACAACCAGAGTTATAAGTATTTTAACAGAGAATTATGTGTTAGCGAGACAGATAGGTTATAGGCCTCCAGTTTATGGATCATTATTGATGATAGATTTAAGATTGCACTTGTTGGGCAGAAAGACATATATCATTTGAGTTTCTACATCAAGGGAATGAGTAGAGAATACAACTTACACAATGAGATGTGTTAAAGGATATAGCAATAATTGTGACAATAATAAAACAAGAGAATTTGATTATGTTGGTCAAAATTCATGTGATTGGAGGAAATAACACATCCACTTAAACAATTGTGTTGTATTTCTCTTATATTCATAGTCAATTGATTATGTCAAGATAATTGATTGAGTTTATTGCATATAGACAAAAAGGTACTCATGCTACAATATACATAATATGCATGATAATTTGGGCATAATATTAAATCCAAAATTTCATTAACAAAACAATTTTGTACAACAATGATTTGAACAACATGAAGCTTTACAATTATCATATATATGTATCAACCAACTATCAATAACACCAACACTTGTTCAATTCAATGGAGGTAAGTAAATAACATAGCCCAAGGGTGTACAGATAATTATGCATCCTTTTTGTTCATATTTATGTAAGTTTTAAACATGTGAACTAAAGCAATGCATACAGATTCTTGAGTAAAGCTGAAATTAATCAATGTATCAAACATGTAGTACACAAATATTTACGTTGGAAACCCTTAACCGACAGAAAACCGACCTTCCTTAGTGCCACAGCTCTCAACTCTTCATTGTATTAATTTCACCATTCACAATACAATATATAAAATTTTAGGTATTCTGCAGCTACCAAAGCCCTAATCCCTTAATATGGGATTAATTTATAAAACTGCTAAAAATAGCGAAAAATGCTAAAATAGAAAAAACCACCTAAAACCGAACACTTTGCGTAGCCAAGGGGGGCTTATCCTGGCCCCCTCTGAGACCCCCCCTCGGGCAGTTCTTAGCGCACACATAAGGAACTACTAGACAAGGATCATCTGACGCAGTCGTCAATTCTAACACCCCCCAACCCCCCCCTCACTTATCACAGCCCCTCACGAGACCGAGGCGGGTTCTTAAGCGCGAGACAAATCAAAGGATCATCGTGGAGTCGTCAATTCTCTTCACCCACCCCCCTCCACTCTGCATATGAAAGAATATAGCACCTACCTAACAATTTCTTTCCTCCCCACTTGTTGCACACACACATATGAAAAGAATATAACACCTACCTAACATTCTCCCACTTGTTGTTTTCTTTGCATACAAGGGGTCACAAGATTACATAGTCAACAATACAGGGCAGTAATGCCCATTGTTTCTCTACACCAAGAGAACTTCTCGGTGCTCACAAAATTTTTCAATGAATCTGCAACATTCTTCAAAGTGTCAACTTTCTCCTTCAACACTTTCTTGTCTTCAACCATGTCTCTCACAAAGTGATACTAGACATCAATATGATTTGTCTTTGAATGACAAGTTGGGTTCTTAGCCAAGAATATTGCACTCTGACTATCACAATCTGATCTTACATCTTGTTGTACCAACCCAATACCTGTACAATCTATGTAACCATATTGCTTCCTTACATGCATGAGTGGCTTCCATGTATTCAAATTATGTAGTTGAGAGTGCCACTACAACCTATATTTTGCTCATATGACTGATTGCTCCTCCAAATAGGTTAAACATATACCCACTTGTAGATCTTTTGTGATCGAGATCTCCAAATCAGTCACCATCAACAAATCCATGTATGTCCAACACTCTGTCTAATCCTAGTCTTCCTTGTTAGCACCATCCATGACCAAAAGTGCCACGCAAATACCTGAAAACCCTCTTTATTGTTGTCCAATAATCCTTCCCTAGTTTTGACATATACCTACTCAAAACTCCTACTGCATGTGTAATGTCTGATCTAGTACATACCATTGCATACATCAAGATGTCAACCGCACTAGCATATGGAACATGGGACATGTCCTCTTCCTCTTCCCATGTCTTGGGACATTGATCTACAGATAACTTTACACCTACATGAATAGGAACCTTGACTGGTTTACTTTCCTACATATTAAACTCCTGTAATATTCTCTCAACATATTTTCTTTGATTCAACCATAGTTTTATGTTTGCACAATCTCTTTTAATCTCCATTCCTATATTGAAGTTAGCAGCACCGAGATCCTTCATGTCAAATTTAGAGGATAACTATGATTTCACCTCCTTGACAACATCCATGTTATTTCCTACCAACAACATGTCATCAACATACAACACTACATAAATGAAGTGATTACCAACCTGCTTGGAATATACACAATGATCATCTGTGCTTCTCACAAATCCTAGTCCAAGGATGTGTGTGTCAAGCTTTTGGTACCACATCCTAGGTGATTGCTTCAGACCATATAGTGACTTCTTAATTAGCTTACAGACTAACTCTTTATTTCCCGTCACTGCAAAGATTTCTGGCTACTTCATGTAGATTTATTTTTCCAGATCCCCATGCAGGAATGTCATCTTTACATCCATCTTTTCTACTTCAAAATCAAAAGCAGTGACAACAGATAAAATAAATCTAATAGAAGTTAACTTGGCAATAAGAGAAAAAATTTCACCAAACTCAATTCCCTCTACTTGGGAATAACCTTTTGCTACTAATGAAGCTTTTATTTCTCAACTTTGCCTTTTGCATTCAACTTTTTCTTAAACACCCATTTATTGCCAATGACCTTTCTTCCAATTGGCAACTAAACTAGATCTCATGCCCCATTCTTATCCAACACATCCATTTCTTCAACCATTTCCTTCGTCCAAAGTTTACTATCCTTTGAAATCACTACTTCCCTGACAGTTCTAGGATCATCATCACTAATAGATCAAGCAAAATTAGCACAAAAATCAAGTGGACTATACCTTTTTGGGTTGCCTTATTTACCTCATTGATCTCCTCAATACTGGAGTATGACGTTCCTCTTCCTCTTACTCATCTTCTTTTGTTGATTCAGATTTTGCATCATTCAATTCAAACTCTATTTTCTTAGGTTCTTCTTGCATTGGCGGTAATTCCTATTTGGGAACATCTTTAACCTCTCTGAAGACAACATATCGACTATAAACAATCTTCTTAGTTTTTGGGTTCCAAAGCTTATAACCTTTCATACCATCTTTATAACCAATAAAGGTAAAATTTTCAACTTTATTATCTAGCTTACTCCTATTTTTCTTTGGAATATGTACATAAGTATCACAACCAAGCACTCTAAGATGTTCAAGGGAGGGATTTTTACCATTCCATACCTCATGTGGAGTTTTGTCCACCAACATTGATGAGGGTGATCTATTTACCAAGTAACATGCAATACCCACTGCCTTTGTCTAGAATTATTGTCCTAACCTAGCACCACTGAGCATGCTCCTTGCTTTTTCCATCAACGTCAGTTTCATCCTTTCTACAACCCCATTTTGTCAAGGTGTGTATTGAGTAGTCTTGTACCTTGCTATACCACACTTCTTACAAAACATTTCAAATTCATTACCACAAAATTATCCACCATTATCTTTCCTCAACACCTTTATTTTCTTCTTTGTCTGATTTTCTACCAGAGCCTTAAACTCTTTAAATTTATCAAATACCTTAGATTTGTTCCTAAGAAAATAAATCCACATGTTCCTTGAGAAATCGTCTATGAATGTGTAATGTCCCCCACCTCTTGATGAAGAGGTCCAGAGAGACTCAGTAGTCTATCTATCCCCACTAGACTATAGTCTCAGGCATCATGGGGACAAAGTCAACCATAAGACACTTCCTAAACATTAACATTCTATCACTGAGTTGACTTTGTGTCAAAAAGGGTAACTCAACGAAAGAAAAGAAAAGGTGAGTTAAAGTTAACAGTTAACCCTAGGGGTTAATTAACTCAACAGATGAATATAATGGAGCTATAAAAGAAAGGGCAGGGTGCACTTCTAAAGCATTATGGATTATTATCATATTTTTCATTGGAGCTCTCGAGCACAAGCAGTTTTGAGGGTTTTGAGTCTAAAAACCTAGAGATCAACTCGATGGTGAAATATTCCACCTTCCTTGATCCAAGCTTGGTCCCGTACGTGAAATAATCCTCCCACACCATTCTACAATGTTGCAGGGGTTTGATCTAGTGGCAGAGACAAGCTAGTGCACAACCTAGGGGGTTTCCAGCTAGGGGGGCGCACCACATTGAGGATTTTAGCTCGATTTGAGGAAAGGAGGGAGCTTCTGGGCAAATGAGCATCTGGGTTTTCTTCGTATGGTCCCTGGCATCATTTCTGGTCTATTCCGGAGGAGCTTATCCTGACAGTTTATTTCCTGGAGCTTGGCTCGACTTGGAGGAGAGAGGGGTGCACTGCAAGAAGTGGTTTATTTTATTTAGTGGCTTGAATCTTCATAGATCATCTTGAGATTTCATCAGTTTGTTTGTACTAGCCCGATCTACCATTCCAGATATTTTCGTGGCAGTTGGAGGCTCCTAGAAGGGAGAACGAAATCTAGGTGATTCAGTCAAACCAGGGGGGCGTAAACCATTTGAGGGTTTGCTCAGTTGGAGGGGGAAAACTTCTCCTTTCAGCTGGAAACTTGGTCATACGGTTTCTACTAGCCCGATCTACATCCCGGGCAAGTTTGGAGGCATTTGGAGCACAGAAAGAGGAGGGCCAAAACTTAAGGGTTCATCAACAGTGAGGGCAGTGCGCAACTCAACCAGTTGGAGGTGTTTTGCAGTCTATTAGGTCAAGATATCGTATCTTCGGTCTTCTCTTGCAGTTGTTGGCCTTTGGAGGCTTGGATCTACTTCTCAGACAACCTTTGGGAAGCTATTATAATTGTATTGCTTATTATTGTATCAGTTGAAAACCCATCTTTGTTATTATTGGGGTTTTCTTCCAGATCTACAGATATCTTGTACAAGGATCTATCTACTATCTAAATAAAGGTCAGATCTGACAGATTGATCCTATACAGGTGTTCTTTATTGTATCTTGTCTTGTTTATGTCATATGCTTCAGATCTATTGCTTAATCAACATCAAGTAAACCTTAATGCACAACTCCATCAGTAAACCTGCAAACACATAAGCAAACATAACAATAGTGAGCAGTTAGCGTTCCGAGCAAAAAATTGGCTTGGGAACATTACAGTGGTATCAGAGCATTGATCCTCCTAGCTTGTGGGGATTATCGCATGCAGAAGTTCAATGGTATTTACATGGGCAGACGCAGGAAGCAGATAGGTGAAACAGAGGCAAAGATGGAGGGTTTAGGTGAGGATAGTGAGCCACAGATTCAAGCAAGTTTCGCCAAGGAGTTACAACACTCCATAAATGTGACACAAAGTGCCCTTGTACATCATCTGCAGGAAAACCATGAATCTTTGCGCAGGGGACAAGTGGAAATAATAAAGACTCTGGAAAGAGTGAATTCCAGCCAAGAGAAACTTGCGCAACTGCTATTACAAATGACTCATGCAGGGAAGGGTCCAGAGGTTTATACAAACAGGGAAGCTAGTGGATCTCATGGGGAAACTAGAATTCAACATGATCATAGCCCTCGTTATCACACTGAGGGACAGAGCTATGGAGGTGGATCACCTTAGGGGCCAACACACAGTAGGGCCACCCCTAGACCATATCTAACTACATTCTTGGATAATCAGCCACAACGCAACTATGAGAATGAGATTGAGGAAAACTTTGAAAAGTATGCCAGGGAGTATCATGCCTTGGGTGCGGGTGTCCAGAGGCAAGTCACGTTGGATCAGTATTGTGGAATTAAGTTTCGAGGTAAACATAATCGTTATCAAAGGCCCAACCATGAATTGGAGTGTGGGCATGCAAGATAGAGATTCCTTACTTTGATGGGTCTTCTAAGGTGTCTGCGCAAGCATGGCTGCAAAAACTTGATACCTACCTACATCTTAATCCCATGAGGGATATGGATGCCATCAAAATTTCCACCATGTACTTGGAGGGCAAGGATCATGATTGGTGGTACCATGAGTTGACCACACTAGGTCACAATTAGATCACATCCTATACAAAGTTTACACAGAGGCTCGTTGACAGGTTTGACCAGGGGGGATCAAAGCTACCTTTTAGGGAGCTCACACAACTCAGACAGACAGGATCACCAGAGGTTTACATAGAAGAGTTCCAGAGAATAACAATTATGGTACATGACGTGTCTCAATAGAGACTTATGATGCTCTTCACAGAAGGGTTGATGGAGCCCTTGAGGGGTTGGGTCAAGGATTTTAAGCCTACCAACTTGCATGATGCAATTTGGAAGACCAGGGACTTAGGGTCAACAGTGTTATCACTCTGTAAATTTGTTAAGCTGATAGAACAAACGACAGAGGTAACTGTTTCAACCAACTTTAAGTTGGATTCTGACCCTTCCAACCAGAGAGGGCTCTCTCAGACATATAGTTATTTGAAATGCTCAAAAGATTTGGCAATGCGTTCAAAGAGGTCAGATTCTTCCATGGTGTAAAATTCAAACGGGGTAGGACAAAACATAAGAGTAGGGCCATTGGGCAATGGGGTCCGTTCCTGAAATGTATGAAGAGTTATAAGCTATGTATTTCTAGAGGGAACAAAGGCAAAATATGTATGATGTTCAGTCAAATAAGTAATATGAGATGGCAGAGGAGAAGAAAGGAAAGACTACTATCAACAAGAGGCGTCTAATAGAGGATGAATCTCTTGGTATAGCATTAGAAGAGGAAACATGAAGGCTGGCTACTGCAAGGAGAGCATTAATCACGAGTGAATTCTGAACCAACAACCAAAAAACACATAACAAGTATAATCGATGTGATAAGGAGCACCAGCAAGATGAATTCCTTCTATTACTTAAGGATTATTACTAGCAGCAAAAACACATTCATGAATATGAAATACAGGAAAACACACTGAACATCAACACCGTGATGAATCTCGACTATCTGAGAAAACCTTATCTGCTTATATTAAAATTTGATAAGAAATTACAAAATTCTCCTGCTACAAAGGCATGCCCCTCTCCGATAAGTCCAACCATAAATTTATCTTTTTAACAGTATATATAGATAAATTTCATACGGGGTCCAAAACGGATCATCTTCTCTAAGATTCCAAAAATAGATATCAGTCACAGAGGGAGTAATGTACTAAAACCGAACTCCTACTTTCTAGGGAAAGTTATAAACAAAAAAATGACATATTTGAGATTTTTACCCTGAATGCCACATGTCTGCATTATCACAAAATTCACTGAAATATACTTAATTTAGCTTGCAATTCATTTCAGGTTTGCAATCTCTTCCTTTAAGGTGTCAAGCCAATCAGGCTGGTTTTCTCTAGTACCCTTGACCATTTCAACTTTAGTCTCCTTCTTTCATCACTTGCTTCTCTTACCCTTGCCAGCTTGCATGTGGTATCCGTCTGCATATCCATTAATAATCAAATCCTTCATGATAGGATTCAATCTGATTTCTTCACTTGATCCTGGTTCATCCACAGATTTTGTGTGAAATTTTGTTGCCAACATTTGCACAACAAGCCTTTCCTTCTTCTTATTTGATAGTTTTGTCCTGTTATTCAAATTTCCCGGTTTGCTGAAGGCCACTGGATTTTTCTCTTCCATTTCCTCTGGTTTGCCCGGAAACATGAGCCTATTTCTCTCAATTGTCCAAGAATTGGATGAGTGSCTTGATTTGAGATTATCTCGCTCTAGAATAAAACGTTAATTACCCGAAATAGAGTAATCTTACCTGTGTTTTGAGTAAAAGTCGCCATCGAGTGCTAATCATGGGCTACTGACGAAAGTCCTTATAGGGATAACAACTTATCACGTTCGACCATCAATTTCCAATGATGAGCCTTTAAATCGGTTATTTGGCGGCGCTTGCTTGGCATCTTACAGATGAATAGTACTCAAACAAGTGTCTCGAGGTGATTTGACTGGACGTCAACTTTCCTTTCTGCATGTGACCCGTGGATTTAACGCATTTAATGACATTTAACACGTGATCTCGGGGTGTGATTGAGTGGTTTCAAGTTCACCCACTTTTCCCTCCTATATGCTTCCGGTGGCGCCACGTGATCTCGAGACGAAACCATGGTATTCTTATATTCCCTCTTTCAAGAAGTTAACCTTCGCACTATTTCTCGGCCCGATATATTCCACGACCATTGATCTACGGTGCGCACGATCCATGACCTACCGGGTCCCATCAACTTCACACTTCCGCTAGATATGGCCTTGTCCTCTAGTTTGTCGCACCTCTACACCGATTTAGCCGCTTGCTAAATCTCGAGACTTGGATTCCATATAAAAATCGTTATAGTGATAACAAGCAGCAAAGGCGAGATTCACCCCTAGACCTCCTCTAAACCAAGGGGGTAGAGACCAAATACCTCCTATGAACCCAAGAGGGAGAGACCCAAGGGGGTTTGACTGAGGAAGGGGTAGAATGGATGAGCCCACTATGAGGGAATTGATGAGGAAGCAATTGTGCTTCACCTACAAAGAACCATGGGTTCCAACACACAAATGCATGGGTAAGGGCAAATCCCACTACATTGAGGTGATCTCAGATGATCAGGAAGAAGAATATTTTGACCATCTACAAAACATAGAGGCAGAGGCCATAGTATAGGCAGAAGAGGAGGATGCAAGTCACGAAATTACAACAGATGAAAAGGTAACACTTGCATCGATCAGCGGGGTACCTAAATTCAACACTTTCAGGATGAGAGGGGTGTTACAAGGGCAAAAGGTCTCACTTCTCATTGATGGGGGTGTCTCACACAACTTCATTGATTCATCCCTATTGCAAAGAAGACACATACTGACAATTGAGTTTGAGGGATTTCGTGTGGAGGTAGCAGGGGGGCGCACCATGCCTTGTGATAGATACATTCCAGGAATGAAACTTACATTGGGCATGCATGATTTGGCATAGGATTTCTATGTTACGAACCTTCCAGACACCAACATCATCCTTGGAGTACAATGCCTTAGTACATTGGGGCCAATCACCACAAATTACAAAACTATGGAAATGTCCTTCATAGAAGAAAATGGGAAAAAGGTGGTTCTGAGGGGTATGACAGGAAACACACCGAGAGTGGTGACAACAAAATGCATGGAGGGCATCTTCAAGAGGGAAGACATTGTTTATGCAACATAGTGTAGAATATCAGTGATGGTAGACAAGAAGGAAAAAACTCACTACTCACTAGAGATCCAAAAAATCATTGACATGCACAACAAGGTCTCCGAGCCTATACCACCAGGGGCACCACTGGATAGGGGGTTTGAACACATCATAGAGTTGGAGGAGGGTGTGAAACCTATCATCACCACTCCCTACAGGCACCCCAAGAAATATAAATATGGAATTGAAAAGGCCATTAAATAATTGTTAGACATGGGCCACATCAGACCAAGTTCCAGTCCCTTTGCATCTTCAGTAGTATTGGTGAAAAAGAAAGATGGGACAATGCACATGTGTATTGACTACAGAGCTCTAAATAAGAAGACAATCAAAAATAGATACCCCATCCCAAGGATTATGGGCTATTGGATGAGCTCCATGGGGCGATGTACTTCACTAAGATTGAATTGCGCTCTAGCTATCATTAGATAAAAATGAGGGAGAAATATATCTCCAAGACTGCTTTTCGGTGTCACTAAGGACACTATGAGTTTTTGGTCATGCCTTTTGGGCTGACTAATGCGCCAACCACCTTCTAGTCTTGCATGAATCATTTTTTCAACAAGAAACTGAGGAAGTTCCTATTGGTCTTCTTTGATGATTTATTGATCTATAGCTAAACTTGGGAGGAGCACCTTCAGCATGTGGAGCAGATTTTGGCTATCATGGAAGAACAATCCTTATATGATAAGGAATCCAAATGTGAATTTTGAAAGACATATGTCCTTTATATAGGACACATCATTGGAGTGAAGGGGGTACATGTAAACCAAGAAAAAATAGAAGCTATACTTGACTGGCCCACACCTAGGACACTCACAGAGTTGAAGGGATTTTTGGGCATTTGTTGCTATCACAAGAGGTTTGTCAAAGGTTTCTCTCAACTTTGCTCACCTATGATTGATTTGACCAATAAAGGGGCATTCAAGTGGAGCCGAGAAGCACAAAAAACCTTTGAGAAAATGAAGAAAGTGATGAGTACATGCCCAGTATTGGCCCTACCAGATTTCAGACAACCTTTCACAATTGAGTGTGATGCCTCAGGGGAAGGCATTGGGGCAGTGCTTATGCAGAATAGGCAACCTATTGCCTATGAAAGCCGAAAATTGAGAGGTCCTCCACTCCTCTAGACCATCTATGATAAATAAATGCTAGCCATCATGCATGCATTGGCTAAGTTCAGTCAGTATTTGGTTGGGGGAAAATTTGTTGTGAGGATAGATCACAACAACCTCGAGTACTTCCTAGAGCAGAAGGATTTGAATGAGAGGCAACAAAAGTGGGTGAGAAAAATCAAGGCTTATGACTTTGACATAGAATTTGTCAAAGGAAAGAATAGTATGGTAGCATATGCCTTATCTAGAAGACCATCAGTTTATGCCATGACCAATATCTCAGTGGATTGGAAGGCCCACCTTTTGGTGGAATATTCAAAAATCAAATTTGCATGCAAAGTGATGGATGGACATGTACAAGATGACAGCTTCAGAATCATGGATGATATCATATACTACAAGGGCCAAATTATCTTGGTTTTTGAATCAACCTTTAAGGCCAAGGTGCTACAAGCATGCCATGATTCACCGGTAGCAGGGCATCAAGGGTTCATCAAGACATACAGACATGTTCGGGAGAGGATTTCTTGGAAGGGTTTGAAAGAAGATGTGATGTGCCAACTCAAGGAGTGCAACACTTGCCAGACCAACAAGGATGAAAACACTCACCCAACATGATTACTACAACCACTTCCCATTCCAGAGCACAAATGGGAAAGCATATCTATGGATTTCATCACAGGGTTGCCCAAGGCTCATGGAAAAAATTGAATTTTCGTGGTAGTGGACAGACTGACTAAGTTTGTGCACTTTTTTGCCATTGCCACAGATTACAGTGCAACACAGGTTGCAAACCTATTTTTCCGAGAGGTTTAAAGATTGCATGGTTTGCCCAAAACCATAGTGAGTGATAGGGAGATCAGGTTTATGAGCACATCTTGGCAGGAGCTCTTCAGGTTGGTGGGTACGGCCCTAACACCTAGTACCAGTTATCACCCTCATACAGATGGCCAGACATAGAGAGTCAACAAATGGGTTGAAGGCTACCTCAGGAATTATGTGTCAGTGCAACAAAAGGCATGGGTGAAATGCATTCACTTGGGGGGAATACTGCTACGACACCACCCATCATATGTCCAATGGTATGCCACCATTTAGGGCCTTATACAATTATGACCCCCTCTCATTTGTGGAGATTTCCTTTGGAGACAACATGGATCCCATGGTTCATAACTGGATTCAGCAGAGTCAGAACATACTTAGGGAACTAAAGGACCACCTACGAAGGGAACATAATGAACAGAAGGTACATGCAGACAAGCACATGGTTGAGCGCACATTTGAGGTCGGTGACTTGGTTTATTTGAAGCTTCAATCGTACAAGCATGCATCCATTAAGAGAAGTGGCGCATAGAAGCTCCAACCTCATTTTTTCGGTCCATACATAATCACCAGGAGGGTAGGGGTCGTGGCATATGAGTTGGATCTACCATAGGGCAGAAAAATACACAATGTCTTCCATGTTTCGTGTTTGAAGAGGGCCATTGACAAGCATATCACTCCTATCGAGTAATTGCCACCTATCGATGAAGAAGGATAGTTGGTACTGATATCGGAGGAGATACTTGAAGTCAGGGAGAAGAAGTTGAGGAAAATAAGCATCAAAGAATATCTAGTCAAGTGGAAGAACCTACCCATGGAGGATGCTACTTGGGAAGGGGAACGATTGATCTAGGAGACAGGTCCATAATTACTTGTGGGCAAGCAATTTCTAGCAGGGGAGACTGTAATGTCCCCCACCTCTTGATGAAGAGGTCCGGAGAGACTCGGTAGTCTAGTTATCCCCATTATACTATAGTCTCAGGCATCATTGGGACAAAGTCAACCAGAAGACACTTCCTAAACAATAACATTCTATTACTGAGTTGACTTTGTGTGAAAAAGGGTAACTCAAAGAAAGAAAAGAAAAGGTGAGTTAAATTAAGAGTTAACCCTAGGGATTAATTAAATCAACAGATGAATAGACTGGAGCTATAAAAGAAAGGGCAAGGCACACTTCTAAAGCATTCTGGATTATTATCATATTTTGCAATGGAGCTCTTGAGCACAAGCAATTTTAAGGGTTTTTAGTCTAAAACCCTAGAGATCAACTCAGTGGTGAAAGATTCCACCTTCCTTGATCCAAGATTGGTCCCAGAGGTGAAATAATCCTCCCACACCATTCTACAGTGTTGCAGGGGTCTGATCTAGTGGCAGAGGCAAGCTAGTGCGGAACCTAGGGGGTTTCCAACTGGGGTCACACCACATTGAGGAGTTTAGATCTATCTGAGGAAAGGAGGGAGCTTCTGGACAAAGGAGCACCTGGGTTTTCTTCATATTGTCCCTGACATCATTTCTAGTCTATTTCGGAGGATGTTATCCCGATAGTTTATTTCCTGGAGGTTGGCACGACTTGTAGGAGAGAGCGGTGCACTGCAAGAAGTGGTTTCTTTTATTTAGTGGCTCGAATATTCATAGATCATCTTGATATTTCATAAGCTTGTTTGTATTGGCCATGTTGTAACAAATATTGAAATTTTGGCTTTCGATAGCTAAAGAGGAAAAAATTTATAGTGTTTAGCTGCACTTTCGGTAGCTTAACTCTCAGGTTTCATATGCCCTTAGCCGCCGAAAGTGGACATGCATTTTTATCCAGAAATCAAGTCACGAGGAGGTACTAAAAGAATGCAATAAACGGAAATAAAATCGCTATAATAAGGTTTTACATAAGTGCCACGTCACCATTTCGGGTTTTCGGCAGTCGGGGGTTTGGCCGACATAAAGATTTTGACCATTGCTCCATTTCCCCGAAACCCGAAACCCGAAATCGAGGTTTCAGGAATTTCGGTGGCTTACGACGCTACCCCGGACCTAGACCTCCTAGGTTCTTATTTATATTGTTTTACAAGCTCATTGGTCGTTACAATATCCTGCCAAAACCCTAACCCTAACATGGTTAGGTTTTCCTACTTGTGTTCCTTGCATGTTTTCATCCCTTGCATGTGCTTTCCCTTAATGCACGTGTTGCTTTTCCTGCCAACTGTTCTTCTCCAAAACTGGGTTTTATTCTCCAAAAATAGGTATTGCCTCAAAATAGGCCTACGCCCAACAAACGATGGTATGGAATTCAATACACTCCAACATGTGGGAATCTGTCGCCTTGATTTCCTAGTCAGGTGAAGATTGGGAAAACTCCAAAGAAGAGATGGTAATCTTTCATAACTGCTAGTTGAATCATTGATAATGTCACACTTCTCCTTCTAAGAAGTCACATAGTTTTTGGGTCCAAGGAGCTTGGGACCCTATGCCAGAGTTTCACCTTAAGTTGAACTTTAACAGGGATTCAAAGGGAAACCTTGGCCCCTAAGGTGCAGGGGGTGTTTCACAATTCAATAGGAGAACTAGAAATAATCTATGCAATGAGATTGGGTAAGAACTCTAACATGTTGGTTGTGGAGCCTGATTATCTTCCTGATTCAGAGGTCCTTGCTTTCAGTCGTGTTTATACCCCATGAAGTATTTACACCCCAGAAGTATGTACACTCTTCCACGCGGGGGTGTGCAGAGGGGGGGTACCCCCTCTGCAAGGTCCGGGGGGTCCATCCCTCCGGCTAGGGGGTCTGGGGGCAAGCGGGCCCCCAAAGCAAAAATTGCCTTGTAAAAGTATATTGTAATTTCATTATAAATCTGGACCGTTCATTATAAGGTCGCAGATCTAACGGTAGAGATTATGTTAGGGTTTTTTGCCCTAGAAGGCAACCCTCTTTTATGAGGGAAATGTATT
>SNQJ01S0017648.1:53872-94404 GCA_010110895.2 Picea sitchensis | reverse complement strand
ACCTGGCAATTTCTCTGGTGGACGTAGCCCACACTGGGTGAACCACGTAAATCTGTGTCTCTCTTGTATTGTGTGTCTTCTGTGTTTTGTTTCTGCATTTGTTTTATTTTATTGCTCCGCGGTCCTGTTTTTCTAACATAATAATGGAGCAAAACTAGCAAGAATTCTATATGGAATGCAAATAACTAAGGAAAGGGGCTTTAAAGATTGATTGTCGAGGGAGACTCTTAGTTGCTCATTGTTTCCTCGTGGAGGATCGTCAATGGATTGAAACTAGAAAAAAAAATTCTATTAGCTGGAGATTATCCTTAGACATTTCCTAGGTGGTGGATCTTGTTAGGCAAATTTCAATAATAATACCAATCCATATTCAAAGGAAAACCAACTCCTGAGTGAATTGTTTGGCGAATGAGGCAGTGTCATAGGTTAGCATTTAAAAGATGTGGCAGTGGTCAGAGCCTATGTCCCCTCAACTTACGACATAATTCAATCGTCTGAATGAGATTGATAACCAACACCTAGATGGGGTGTCAATTGGTGGGGCCATGGGCACACACATGTTGCACCAAGCCACCACTCCATCATGTAAAAAAAGCCCATCAAAATGGGAGTTAGGGTGTTTGGTTCAAACACGACATTTGGAAGTTGGAGTGTGCAGAGAGGGGTATGTCATCCCTAATCCCAATTCTTGAGTTGATGTTGGTAATGAGCCTCATTTATATGTAGTACAATGACACGACACTTAGATTTATGATCTGAAGTTGCGTATTGAATGGAGGTACTATAGGGATGAAGATGGGTGTTCATATGCCGATGAGGAGAATTTTGGGTGATCTTGAAATGATGAGGATGTTGGAAGGGGGAGGCCTATTTCCTCTTGTGATTTGGTCTGAGGTATTGGTCGGATCAAAGGTGTTCTATAGCACATAATGGCTCTCTCAAGATAGATGGCCATGACTCGTAGGGAGGAATTGTCCGGGCAATCCTTTTCACTTCACTTTCTCTCTAGTTTGGTTGCCTTGCTCCCTACTTGTGTTTGGATTATGGGAGGTGTTATGTTATGATTTCTTTGTGGTTGTTTATGGATGGTTGTAGTTCAACCCTCGTTTCTATTTCTATTCATTCCCATAGTTTACAGTGGGTTGAGGTTAAGGTAAGGGGGGAACACCTGAAGAAATAAGGCCAAGGGGGGTGATGGAAAGGATTCTTCCTCTTGGGCTCGGGTCTCCCCATCCATAGTAAAGAGAGACACATGGGAATCTAAGCATCATTTTGTGAAAAATTGCTCAAAGGTGACAAAACAGGGAGTGGAGGCATTGGAGGCAATGGTAAGGGCCAAATTCTAGTGACTCCCAATGCCATGATTATGGAAGAAATTAAGGGATGGGTGGAGGACCCAATTCATTCTCAAACTTGAGATACCGAATTCTTCAGGGTATCATAAAATTACTAGCTAGTGAAGACCTTAGTTGCCCAATCCTTGGAAAAAAACAAAGAGGAGCAACAAGAAATTCTCCATATGATAAGAATTTTCGAGGGAAAATTTGAAGCTATATGTCAAATGGTTTTCAGTATAAAGATCATTGTTTCAAAGGTGGTATAAGGTGTAGGAAAATGAAAAAAGGTGGAAGGATCCTCCAACTTAGCATAAACTCGATCTAACCCCATTATGTTGGACACATACATGCAGTACCAAGAGGCTACCCAAGATGAGGATGAAGACATCGAATTGGTTATGGAGGTGGTGGAGGAGAAGAGTACCAATTATCTAACTACTTGACATATGGTTTGCTCATGTTTTTTATGTTTCTCTTGCTTTTGTTACCATTGAAAGTTGTAGGTTCTTATCTCAATTATTTTCTTTGGTGACCACTCTATGGTTAAAAAACTTAGTTATGTTTGACATAAAAAATCTAATAATAACCACCTGGCATGTGATCATGTTTCCTTTAAGGCAAGTCCCCGCCAATTTTCTAATGTAAAACCATTTTTTGTATATAATATAAAGCTGAATTATTATGTTTTTAGATTTAAATAATAATAATGAAAAAAAAAAAAACATTACACATCGATGCATCTAAATGTTTTAGGCGCACCAAAAATAGAGCGTTTTCTCGTCCTCCTCCATAAGAAACCTTCAATAAAATTAGAACATGGAGATGTACCTTTTTGCAAAAGTTGAATTGGTATGTTTTTAGATTAAAAAAAAAAAGAACATTACACATCGATGCATCTAAATGTTTTGGGCACACCAAAAATATAACCTTTGCTCATCCTCCTCCACAAGAAACCTTCACTAAAAGTAGAACATGGAGAGGTACCTTTTTGCAAAAACTTATTTTCCTTGTAGTGTACATATAGTTAATGTTGGTTTTGGAGAGTTCTTTCAAGCCTTGTGAGAATCCTAGTCTGCAGAGGGGGTGAATGTTACCAAAGATGGATTTATTCTAGATTGTGTTATAAGTATCCACTAGAGTTTTGTCTTCTACTTTGGTTTCTTACAATAAGACTAGACAAACCTTTTCTATTTAAATTAAATATCTTATGTGGTTTTGCTTGTTTTTCTCATAAAGACCTCTTTAATTCCAAGATAACACTTTTGACTTAAGCACCTTTTTTAGTTTCGATTGGAGATTGAGAGCTTTATTTCTTCTTGCTTCATCATCTTATGATTCCTTGTTCAAGGGATTACCATTTCCTTTTAATGATCTTGTTTCAACTTTCTCAACTTCTTGCCCTAGTATACATGCCATGTTCCTATTGATGGTTCACAAGAGATAGATGTTAAGGGGAGGGTTTGTAGCTTGATCTCTAGGCAGTGATGATCTTTGGGTGATGATGGTGTGTTACTCTTAATGCAAATTTCCAAAAATAATGAAACTATGATTAGAGGGGTCATTCTAATGTCTTTCACCTTGGGGTATGATGTCTTACATATATAAGGAGGTTGACTTTCTCAGAATTCCCCCCTCTTCTCTTGTTAGATATTGGTCCAATGTTTAATGATTTTCCAAAACTTTAGATCTATTGTTTATTGTGATGGGATTGACCTGTCTATTCTAGTTGGGAGGAGGGTGAAGCAGTGTGCTTCTTCTTCTTGCAAGTACTTATTGCATCGATTATCCCTCCAAATCTAGAGGGATTGTAGTTGGGGCGGTATCTTTGCATTCTCAGAAGGAATGGCCATATTTATGGCAATTAATGCATTTGAATGACAATTCTTTGTAGTCTAATGGTTGAATATGCTTCCCTCCTTCCATGTCAAGGAGGATTGCTTTAGGAAGGCCTTTCTCCAAATCAACATAGACACATTCTTACACACATGTAGTTGATTTCTTTTGGTTCAACTTGGTTAACACATATTAGTAGGGCATTTTTGATATCTTTTAGGGTGGTATCATCCCATCAAATGAATGGAATATGGGGGAGTGTCACCTAAATAAAAATTGATTTTAGGCTCTTTTCGTTTGAAGACCATGGTCCATTTGTTCAAGTACATCACTCTTGGGCCCATGCATTAGCTTTCAGGTTACTCCGATAGTGTTTACATCATGTTTAGTTATGAGATTTGAGGTACATGGTGTATATTCAACCCCTGGTTCAAGATGAATTTGCACATGGGATATGGTCCATGATGGATTTACATATTGGAGATATTTTGCTTGGTCATTTCTTGACATTAGTTGGGTGCTTGCTTGGAATTCTTCTACTAGGGCGTTGGAGTTTTCTTGATAGCTGGGGGGATTTCCTTCATGATGACCACATGGAGAGGTTCGCTTGCTTGGAAAATGCCTTGCTTATGAGGAGGAGCATTTTGCATTATGGAGGAGGGGATCAAGCCTTAGATAGCATGGGGTGGCTTGGATTCCTTTATGGAGGCTTGAACTTGGCTCAGGAACAACTAGGTTGCGACATTGTTTATGTAGGGGGAGTGGAACCAAAGGAATACATTGCTTAGGAGGAGTGATGGAGTCCGTACGGGCTAGTGATCGAGGGGTGTGTACACACCTTATGTAGTTATGTCATCTTGGAGCCCTTATTGTGTATGCCATCACCTTGGATCTTGACATGTGTACCCTTGGAGTGGAGATCTTCACTTGTGTGAACCTACATGTGATTATTGTAGGTTGCTTGTAAGGGATTGAGCCACATTATATTGTTGGTCTCCCTTATCTCTCATATACATGGAGGAAGGAGAGAATCATTCACTCACTAATGTTGTATCCTTCATTCATATTCACTATCGTGTAGAGATGTGACTAGAAGGAATGCACTAGTCATCCTCTCTCACTTATATCTTCATTTGTACTTGTTCTCTCTCCCTCCCGGAGTCACTTGGGTTTCTCGATCTTCTTGGAGCATCTTAAAGTCTAAGGTTAGGGTTTCATCCCTTGGAGAATTGAGATCAGGGTTTTTAGATGAAACCCTAGGTGCATTTGGTGAAGAAGAAGAAGAGGAGACATACTACGTTGGAGAACTTGTTTGAGTGATTCATGCATGTTTGAGCTCCTTGGTTAAGTTATGGTTTTTCATTGTTTTCCCTAGCTAGGGTTTTAGAGAGTTAATGTGTTGTACTAGCTTTATGACAAGGCTATGGTATGTATAACAATTTCATATTATGATAATTAATGAATATTGCAGTTGTCCAATACTTGTGTAAACTGCATATTTGATTTTTAGTCATCCATGTTCTTCATGATTTGTAGTTTTCAACATTATATGTCTTATTGATTTGACATCAGCTAAAAGGGTTAAAATGTTAAGTGATTTAACATTGTAATTGAAGAATATAAGGGCATATTTATTGTTGTTTTTAGAGCTATCATAAGTGTTTTTAGATCTGTTATATGTGTGATAAGATTGCCTTAGAGATTTGAAACATATTGGAATATATTGATGTCTCTTCTCTTGAATTGTCTTGTGGAATGGAGTTGTTGAGAATTGAAATATAGTTTGTTGTTGTTTTTGTTGTTGTTGTTGTTTATATTTCATAATAGCCCCAGGCTAAAAATTCACAGCATTAAGATTTGAGAAACCTCTTGCTAAGAGGTGAAATTTATATCTTGCAATAAAACTCTAGAATTAAGAAATTTCTACACCATGACATAGGGCTCACTTTTAAACATTAAGCCTCTATCTTCTTTATTTCAGAACAAAGCTAAATAACCCCTTTCATATACAAAAAGAGACAAGTCCCCTTGATCAACTCCAATTTAACTAGGAATCGATTGCTTTAGGCTATTAGGTTAATCTTGACTCAATCAAAAGTTTTTTGGTTGACTTTGACTCCATCAATTATGCCCAAGGTTTTGGGTGGCCCATATTATTGACCCATGGTATTTGATGCGATGAAGCTTTATCTAAAGTCTTGGATACTCCATTGTAAGATGCCTCACTTGGTAGGCTTGGTCAGATTGACAAAGGGTAATGAAAACCTTCCAATGCCCAAGTGCAACGAAAATAGATGCCTAATAATTTGATTCATATCGACCATATATTTTCTCATTTTAATATGTTCGTGGATAATGTGAAATAAAGCTTTGAAAACACAAAATGGTGCAACCTTTCCAAACAAATGCTCATAAATACTTGCATCATTTTGTTTGGAAGTTACTACATGACAACTCATAAACTTAAATACCATTTTTATCCATGAAATACATATCCTAGGGAAACCCACTAGGTGCTTCCACTCATTTCAGGGATGACACCTAGGGTAAATCAGATTCTGCAAAAGTTCGAGGCTTTGTCAAGACAATGCTCAAGGTTGTTACAACAATAGGCTCATTAAGAGCTCAATATCTCACTCGAGGAAATTGAACCTTGGTAGGGAGGATAATAACCATTAATCCCAACTACTGAAACTAAACCCAAATAACTAAATACCAAAACGCTTATGCCTAGCATTTTCTTTTTTATACATTTCATTTGTCAAAATTACCTTATAATTGATTCTATGCCTTATGCTATTGAAACATACCATTCAACTGTAATACATCATAACAAGAATATAACCTCTTACTACTCTCACAAACATCAAACACAATCATTGAATTAAAACTAGATTGCCAATTTGATTCTAATTTTACCTACAAAGTCTTGACTACACCTTACTATGTGCAAAATGTCATTTACTATCTTAATTATTATTATTATAACGGATCACTGTGTATACATATAATATGGTTTATAAGATGTTTACAATTGTGATATTAATATGTATATAATAATTTCATGGTTTAGTTTAATTAATGTTCATCAATATTATTGGGTATTTAACTATTTCTATGTGTATGGTAAAGTTTTTTAAGTTTAACTATGTATGTATTTTGACTCTATAGATTATTAAACGAACAATATAAACTTTATAAAATAAAAATAATGATCCAATAAATAAAATATATAAATTGTTAAAGAATATAAATATTAGATAAATAATAATAAAATAGTAATTGTTAAAGAATATAGATGTTAGGCCAATAACAATAAAATAATAAAAAATGAAAAAGATTAATAAAAAATATTCAAATAAAATAAAATAATATTAATTTTAGGAAAATACACAAATTATTTCATTATGGAAAGAAAGTTAAATTAATTAATAATAAAAGAACTCATAATAAAGTAAAAAATAAACATCTAAGAATCAAAATAAATTAATAAAATAAAATATGTTAAAAAATAAAATGAAATAAATAAATTGATATTATGATAAAAAAATATTATTAAATAATATTAATTTTAGGAAAATACACAAATTAATTCATTATGGAAAGAAAGTTAAATTAATTAATAATAAAATAACTCATAATAAAGTAAAAAATAAACACTCCAAGAATCAAAATAAATTAATAAAATAAAATATGTTAAAAAAATAAAATGAAATAAATAAATTGATATTATGATAAAAAAATATTATTAAATTTCAAATATGATCAATTAGTATTAAACCTTTGATATTATTAAAAGTTATAATACTATTGAATATTATAATATTGTAATATCAACATACACATTGATTTTTTTTCTTTAACTTTTATTCATATTTGGGCACTCTTTAATTCACATTTGAGTTAGTTCTTATCCAAGAATATTATAATATTGTAATATTAATATGATTTTTTTCTTTAACTTTTATTCAACAATGTTTTCTACTTAATTTATATTTGGGCACTTTTTAATTCACATTTGAGTTAGTTCTTATTCAAAAACACTCTCAACAATATGTTTAAGTGTGAAAATTTACATTTTCGAATAAACAAATTGAAATAAATTTAATATAACTTAAATTATATATAAATAAAGATGAAATTAATTTTTATTATATAAATAAAAGAATGGATTAAATAAATTTAATATAATTTAAATAATAAATAAGATGTTATTAATCTTTTTGAAAGTAATGTGTGTAAGTTTATAAAATGTTAAATATTTCAAATGAAAACTTTATTCATCATTAAGGACAATTTTTGATGGATTGAGAATCCACTCCATCATTTTATCCATTATTAAGAACAAGTTTTGATAGATAGATTATCCAATCTAACTATGGGATGTTTTAGAAATTCACACACAATTTACTTCAGAATTAACAACACATTGATTCATAAAAACCAATACACTCTATTATAAATGATAACTTTTTTATTAAATACATTTATTTTAATTAATTAATTAAATGACCCAATAAAATTATTATTTTTTTCTTTTTTACCTTCAACACTTTAAAATAATATAAAGCCAAACATGTTCAAATAATACATGACGTGATTTGATATATGACTTGATTTGATTCATTGATTGATTGACGTTCACGATGTTGAACAACCTAAGAGACCAAGAGAATAATAGCCTTAATTCATCTTCTCACTCTTTTCGATGTCGCATCTTCCGCTGTGAATTTTGACTAGAAGACTAGCAATCTGGTTGATCTTATCTTTGTCAAATAGTTGGTGCATGTTGTTGACCTTTAAGTTGTTTTCGTACCGAGTGCGAATATCCTCGTAGGCTGCACATTCTGTCACAAAGTGTCACTTTGTCTCCACCACACCCTTATTGCAGAATATGCAAGTTCTCTCCTCCCAAACTTCCTTGGATACCCTCAACCTACAGGCCTCACATCTAAGGTGATATAAACCAATCCTTAGCGCTGCAACTAACAACCTTGTTTTTTCTTTAATAACTGCCCCTAAATAAGTAAATAAGTTACTAGATATTATTTTCGGGATTAACTACATAGTGTAACTCATTAATCTATGACCCATATCCATGAGTATTAGTCGCAACTGACCAATAATTATCATGATTTGAATAGTCCACTTAACACTCATTGCATCGAGTGATGGGATTGAAACCAATGAAATGAATCACATAGCATCAATAATCACTTCCGGGGCTTGCACCCAGTAACCAGGACTTCCCAAGTGGTCACCCATCCCAAGACGCCTTTGGCTCAAGCGCACTTAACTGTGGAGTTTTCCCCACAATCAAGCCCACTTAGCTTGCTACCCCATTTGCAAAACCTTAGCAAGTATTGTGCCTTATGAACTACCCAGTTAGAGCTCCCTTCACTCTTAGTATTTAAGCATAGAGGGGCTTCCGCGATGCAACATACTATGGTCACAATTCAAGTTAAACTAATTGACGTAATATGTTATTAGTCCCTTCCAAAGCAGGACTATAGCCATGAGTTTGCTATTGATTTGACATTGATTTGCTTTATATTTTAAATTTGTTTGTAAAATGTAATGTTTAACTTAAGAAAATAAATATATATTTTTTGATATAGTAAAAATATTTATTTTTCTCATCTCTAATTGGTTAATATATTTCAAGTCTTATTGTTGCTTTCACGTATTTCAATATTTAAAATTAATTACATAATCAATAACAACAGATTCTAATTGGTTGTACAACATATATATCACTTATTACACCACCACAATATTTTTTTTTTTTAATTTTACATTTCCCAATATAGATCTCCATATCCAAACGTGAGTTCTCCATTATCCACCAGACATTATGTCTGTATGAGCTCAATTTGCAGAGAAATACAAAAATGCTAAGGGTCGGAACCATCCAGAGGCGTGCTTAAAACACGTGCATTTAGCTGGGATCCTCATTTTACGTGTCCGTGGATCGGCTCTCATCCGACGGCTCTTGTGCTTGACTAACGGAGATATTTTGTTAGAAGTGGGAGTCTAGAAGCTTCCCCAGTCAAATCGAACGGTCTATGTTATGTTGTCCATGTGGCCATTCCATTACCTGACGATGCACACAAGATATTTCCGGACGCGCCCACGGGAATAATTTATGTGTTTATATAAATATTATTTATTATTAAATAATCATGTCGTCTGACATGGGAAGTGAGAAGAGCCAGATACAATAAAATTAAAATAAAAAGGTGACACCTAGACATCCAACAAATAATTTAATTGAATTTAATATCAATGTTCGTTTGTGGGTAGTCATATTCACCAAAACTTTAAAATATTGTTTTCATATTTTATGGAGTTTGTGGTATTTCCAAATTTACTTGACAAGGACTAAGCTTCCATGCAACCCTTGTTACATCGAAGGCATTCTTTAAGGGAGAGTTCTCTTTCCAGTTTCGTCGTCTGTCCAGAGCATATGGAGGGAAGCCACATGTCAATGTACGTGGCAACACGATATGTTTCGGAACGTTCCAACCGAACCTGTTACGTGGCGCCACCATTTGGTTCAAAACATTCTAGACGACAGAAGAACATTCTAGAAAATAGAAGAGTCGGTGCTATTCAACGTTCTAGACAGTAAAAGAGACGATGTTATTCCGCAGTTGGTGCCCCTGCTCTCATCTGAAGACCCTAAGATGCAGGAAAACAACGCGTCCAGGGTCGTGGAAGTTGACGCAGTGCCTTTGCTGGTGAAACATCTGACGGAAGAGGACCGTGAATGGTTGGACCTGGACGATGATGCTCTAGTCGTGCTCGTCATTTTCGACAGGAAACTATGGGGAAGTGTGGTTGTTTCGGTGTTGTTTTGGGGTTTCTCCAATCATGTATGTTTGATGTCTGAGTTAAGTATCATGTGTATAGTCACCAATGCACCTATTCAATGTCAACCATTGTTTGTTGATGCAAAATTTTGATTTTCTCCATTACAAGGAATAGTTGGCCATTTTATGAGTTCACAATTTTCTATGCAACTGTTCTTCAAATAGAATTCGAGTGGACAGATACTTGAGAACTCATTTCATCCCACGGTTTCAAAGAATATGATTGAGAATAAAAGGAAACAAATGGATTATTTCCTGCTCTAACTGTTTATTTTTCCCTCTCTATTGTCGATTATGATAAGGAGTGGTTTCCAGCTTCTGATTTCTGATTGCTAATAGTTTTTGCCAGCAAGCGAAATTTCAACCAGAAAAGAAGTGGGTTGTTCTTATTCCAGATGGTTTTTTACTCTCATCTAGAGAGGGGAAGGTTTTCCTCCATTATTTGGTGAGCATTTATGGTCAATCTATTGTTCTTCCACAATTTATGGACCCAGTTCTCCAGAACTGGGTTTATTTTGGGTTGTTTTCATATTGTTTCCAAGCACAAAAGAAATAAGTTTGGTCTTGGGTTCGATAATGCCAGTCCTTAAATGCTTCCAATGATTTAGCAATTGGGCTAGGTCTTGTTTAGGCAGTATATTTCAAGACAGATGCCAATTACCATAGTGTGACAACTTTCCTACACGCAGTGTTGTATTGATCTGAATTCCATGGGAAGTTGTGCATTATTTGGGCCACCATTGCTCCATCATTTGGGGAGTTTTTTTTTATAATCTGTTAGGATTACTCTAAGTCTCTAACAACATAAACTAGCTAAATTCATCTCAGATGATATCATTAAGACATTTTATTAAATATTCACATGACATAACTCAACACAATCAGAGAAATTGAAAACATACAGTAGCTTTGCTATTTCTAAAAGAAACATACATTATGCCAGCTTATACAATATTTTGTTCGCAGCATCATCAGTGCTAACTTCTACCTACATAACTCACTCTGATGCCAAAAAGTGTCAGATATATTTCCAAGTCCCTACATATCACTTTTCACTACTTCACTTAGTTGTCATGAGCTCTACATAATGTCAAGGGGACCTTTTATACATCTTATTTTGCATTTAGCCATACATTCCGCTAAGTTGGCAGAGATTCCATCGCACTAAGTTTTCAACTCTTCAAACTTTCTAAGTAGTGCTACATGAATTGAAGTTAGCCATACACCCCTATATGAACTGAAGTAGCACACCCCTAGTTATGGATCTTAACTAGTGACTAATATTTAAACTTTGGCTTGTTATTTCCATTCGAAGTAGCAGTCATCTGAGTCAGGCACATACCAAAAGAATGGTAGTCTCTTTCAAGCCCTTGCTTCCATACTTGTCAATAATCTAAATCACTTTGTTCATGTTGGTGTCTGATTTTGGTTACAATGAAATATAAAAAAAATTATGTAATGCAAAAAATAGTTACTATTCAATAGGCTGCGGATACCGGGTTTCCTCTTCATCTTTATGCTACGGTTCTATTCCTCCATATCGAGAGATCATTTGAGCTCTAAAGGTCTAATTGATACTCTTGCAGTAGCTCGATTTCCAGGTGGTCTATGAATTGCAATCAATAGTCTATTTTATTTTTGTTGAAGAAAAACAATATAGAGATCTCAAGGTTGTAAAAGAAATCAGGCGGATCTGACTACCTTCATGATATCTTCTTCACGAGATCTAGCAGGGTTCAACTCTGCCTAGATGCACCCTATCTAGCAGAACATACACCTTGAGCAGGAGCAACAATCAGATCCACCATGTTCTCATGGATCTTTTCTTCCCCAAATTGGCATTGTTATTCTTCACTCCTCAGTTGCAACACTCTAATAGAGATTACATTCTAGAAACGGTGACAACGAATGTCTACACACCCTACAGACGAAGAAAACACAACTGATTTTTTACAAACAAAAGTTAATAATTAACAAAAAATCATTGTCTAAACTATCGTATATCCGCTACTGTAAAGAGGTTTACAAATGACAACTTGTCATCTTTTTTACTTTTCTTGTGCCCAACCCTAATAGATCATATTGATATTTCACTCTATCTACACTTCAATAGATTATATTGATATCTATTTATAACATATTACATATCAAAAACATATACCAAGGAACAAATTCATGTACAGTCAAACAATTCACTGTCTATGCTTTAGGCAGATCTCAAGAAATTCACTTTCAAACAATATAGAGATCTCAGGGTTGTAAAAGACCTCAGGTGGATCTGATTACCTTCATCTCCTTCCTCTTTTCAAATGATATGTTCACTCATGTAGTGCAATAAAAAACTCAGTCGTAGCTCAATCAGAATCATTATTCTTCTAAATTGATCTTACTCTAAGTGTCACTGAAATCGCTGCCCTAACTTCACAAAGAATGTTCAGTGCACATAATGAAGCACTGTTGTAAGTTATTGATGGCTAAAAGTGTGTTTTCTTGAATATACAAAATCAATTATGTGTTTTCTATTTACCGTGCTTACATGTTGCAAATCAAATGAAATACTAGCAGTGTGATTAAAACCAATTCAATGTGTACACATTTAAGTGACTCCAAAACTCATTGTGTCTATAATATAAACTAAAAATCAATGAACTCGATCTATTGGTTCAAGATATGAATTGAGCGTAGCATGCAATAGATATAAATCTCAGATNTGATTAAAACCAATTCAATGTGTACACATTTAAGTGACTCCAAAACTCATTGTGTCTATAATATAAACTAAAAATCAATGAACTCGATCTATTGGTTCAAGATATGAATTGAGCGTAGCATGCAATAGATATAAATCTCAGATGTGAATTGAGCATAGCATTCAATAGATAAGACATAAGGCATAAAGGTTATGATGATATGTTTCATTCATATAATTCTATTTACACCATTTTGGGATTTGTGAATTGTTTGACAAAGGATTGCAAAACCGCTGCGATAACTTGGGATTCATCCCAAAACCTGCTACCTTCATTGTCTTAGAGAATTTTGCAATACTCACCCAACAAAACTAAAATCTTCAAAATTGATATTTGTTGAAAAAAATTCAAAAATAGCTTTCAATTGAAAAAAATGCATTGCCTCACCTTTCCTTTGCAGCATAATATGCATACCATCCAATTGATATTTGTTGAAAAACTTTCGAAAATAACTTTCAATTGAAAAAAATGCATTGTCTCGTTGCAACATAATATGCATACCTTCCTTTATTTGTGGTTCTTGAGTCTCATATATCCCATGGATTTCAATACTATAATTGCTATGGTAGAAATGTAAATCTAAACAATTAATAATATGTCCATATATATCTTTTAATAATTTGATTATATCTTTCATTCTTTCTTTTGGAGCTTGATATGCATATAAAGAATTATATATATATATNTTGATTATATGTCTCACTCTTTCTTTTGGAGCGTAATATACATAGCTTATTAGTCCCTGCCATGGGACTATAGCAATGAGTTTGCTTTTGATGTGACATTAATTTGCTTTTGACCATAAATTTGTGTATGCAATGTAATGTTTAATATAAGAAAACAAATATATATTTTTGGATATAATAAAAATATTTGTGTTTCTCATTTCTAATTAATTGGTTGATAGAATTGAAGTGTTATTGCTCCCTTCACGTCTTTCAATATGTATAATTAATTACATAATCAATGAATTTCATCAATCACCAAATCTAAATATAAAAAGTTGTACTACATATTTATTATTATGCATTATTATATTTATATTATATTTATTATCCAATATATTATTTATTATTATATTTATAATATATTTATTATATTTATAATATATTTATTATATTTATGAATATTATAGTTCTATTTTGTTATACATTTTGAATAACAAACGACCCTCAATTATTATCTTTTGACAAAAAATATTCATTACTTGTGCATTTAGTTATATTAAGTTTCATTGTTCAACATGTATTTCCCAACTAACTCGGCATGGACTGTGTTGCCATGCAACCCTTGTTTTCATTATGGATGTTGAATCTCATCTATCCCATTTATAATTACCTTGGAGCCTATATGTTTAGTATTTCCTTTGGAGCATAATATATCTTCCTTTAATTGTGGATGTCGAGTATTATGTATCCCATGGATAATTACCTTGGAGTCACTAGGCCCTAAAGATTATAATTACTCTTTTTAAATGGATATTTAAAAAATTAATAATATGTTTATATATTTCTTTTAATATTTTTATAATATATGATTTGGATATCAATTAAAGGAATATAAAGAACAAGAAAGTATAAGAATATAAAGAACAATGCAATATTCAATGGAACCGAGTAACAATGTAAAAGGTTAGAACTAGAAGTTGAACCATTTTGTTCCCATAATAATGTTGAAGTCGAACCATTGTGTTCACATAATAATATACAATAAATAGTACAATTATGATAACCACCATATAACACTTAAGGGTACCTAATCAAGAACATTTGTACCATAACCCTAACACTTAACTAAGCATAGGATACCTAGGATAAGAACTATATCCTAAGGTATAAATAAGGTGGCCACAAACATAGGATTAGAGTATCTCGGTAGAAAGAGAAAAACAAAGTAGGTGAAGGTATTTGAGGAGAGCTTACAAAATAAGAGAAGCAAGTGTGGCTATCTATAAATTCAAATCCTATACCATGCAAACAATGAGTTCTACGACATGTGATTTGACATGTGGATGTGAATGTGGATTTTTGTGATAGGGTTTCACAAGGGACATTTGTGGGTTGCAAGAGGCCCCGCACAGACAATGAAATTGATAGAGAACCTCTCCCTTAAAAGAATCAATCAAGGATTTGATGCTAATTTTCTTTGCAATAGTAAATAGGGATAAGAAATGATAGCACCTAGAGGCCCCAAAACACACAAAAAACACATGATTCATTCCCACTGTCAATCCAACTACGTTATGACATAATAACCATGATAATTCACCTATACTAAAGTCAGCACAATGTGCACCTTCCATCCCTTGGTCACCATGGCTTTTCCTTGTGAAGAACCATCTGACAAGCTCTTTGAGGGTGCCAAGATAGAGTCACTTTTTTTTTGTCTTAGGGCCAATTGGAGAACCCACAAACCTTACAATGCACTTTCTAGGTATTGAATCTACAAAAGTAGTTATATAGAGATCGGGATTATATATTGATCAGATCCCTCACAAGATTCCCCTTGTTGTTG
The DNA here is from genome assembly GCA_010110895.2 of Picea sitchensis. Taxonomy (NCBI): domain Eukaryota; kingdom Viridiplantae; phylum Streptophyta; class Pinopsida; order Pinales; family Pinaceae; genus Picea; species Picea sitchensis. The sequence continues at coordinate 79,098 of SNQJ01S0017648.1, read as the reverse complement.
CCTTGAGTAGTGGGGAGACTTGAACGATTTCATAGGCCTTCAGTGTTATAATATTGGAAAGTACAGTGGAACGACCAACAATTGGTTGGTTGGGCTAAGAGGACAGGTGGATGAGATGATGACACATACAACAAGTGGATCATAGTGGCATATTTTCATCAGAGGAGGATAGACGACAAAGGAATATACATGATCATCCCTTTCAAAAAACCTCTCCCTTAAATAATTTTAGAAAATTATTTTGAATGTATATATTTGTGTTGTCAATATAGATGATCATCCCCTTCAAAAAACCTCTCCCTTAAATAATTTTAGAAAATTATTTTGAATGTATATATTTGTGTTGTCTTACATGATTTATTTCTAGGTTCATATGTGATACTGACTCTCTCACTAGAGGGAATATATTATGTGATCCTAGAATCCATTCTGAAATCTATTGTAGATGCTAATTATGTATCTGAAACTTATCAAATCACTTTTTCGAAATCTAAAATATGACCATTGCTTCTCCTTAGATCCATGTTTGATGGTTCACAAAGCTTACTTAAAATCTGTAAATCAATGCATCTTGATTCTTGGCACTAATTGTCTACACCACTATGTCTAAACTAGTCTAATTATCTAAAAATGTCTCATGTTTAATTGAAATTGACTTTTGACACCACTAGATGTGGGCATTCTTCATTGCCAATTTCGGACCAAATATACATATCTCATAGTTCCCTTCACTTTCTCATGTGGTTTCTAAGATCCAACATCTTAAAATTAAGGAGAGAGGACATATTGAAGGTTGGTCCAATGACCAACATGCATAAATAATATAAGATATGATAACAATCATTGTAATGTTCCCAAGCCATTATGCCAGGAACATCACGGTTTTGGGTGTCTTTTAAACTTTTTCTGAGTGGGGCATTTCGTCAAACACTTTGTTGATCTACTTGTTTAGATGTGTTTACTTGCAGGATGGCCTCTTGATTTCGGCCTTAGGGTTGATTGATGTGTTATATATGTGTATTGCAACAATAAACAAGAAGATATAACCATGGAACATACCTCAACCATATGCAATATGATAGACAAGCCAAAACATCTCAAATCTGCTTTTATTCATGAAATAGAAGAACTTGCTACAATGAAGATGTCGATCTGGAATGCTCAATAGATGGCTAAGGAGATAGACAATAGAGCTGCTACAAAAAGCTCCCGATAATACAAAATAGGCCTCCAAGGCTGGATAAGAGATGAATACCAATGCCAAGGTAGATATGGGTCGTATGAAGTGCCAAACCCCCACTGGACGATGCCACGTCCTACTGGAATATTGAAGCTCCTCAACAATTCGACCCTACTGCCAAATGTGTCCAATCACCTTAAGAAAGATGCCAAACAATAGATCGGGTGATGGTAAGAACAACCTAGGTGCCCGAATCTCCAAGATCTCCCTCAAACCCTATGGATCTTAACCTCCTCCAAAATATGGTGCGCCCCTTGGATGCCTGAAACCCTAGATAAATCGGCCTCACTCCTGGATGCCTCCAAATGCTCCACAAAACTACTAGAATGATAGATCGGGGCTTGGTTACCTTCCTGGTGAAGTCCCAAGCGAAATGGTGAAGATCTGAGCTAGCAATTGACTGAAACCAATTTATGAAGTTGGCTCCTCTCCTCCAATTCGTCCCATGCATCTAATAAATCAAATGGAACCTGAAACTCCTCATGAATGGACTAGATCTAATGTCCAAGGCCCTGCAATGAAAACCCAAGTGATAAAATCTCCAAAAGCCCTGCCAATCACCTGCAATGAATCTCTCTCCAAGAATGGTGTGCCCCCCTTGCTGGAAACCCCCAATGGTGCACCCCCCTTCTCTTCATGTGCCTGCGGTTAGTGTAGAACCCTCATGCACTGATGTAGAACCGAACTAGAATGGTGTGGGAGATTATTGCATCTCCGAGACCAAGCTCGGGACAAGTTAGGTGGAATATTTCACCACTGAATCGTCCTCTAGGGTTTGTTAAGTCAAAACCCTCAAAACCCCCAATGTTGGGCTCACTAGCTAGAAGCCAGATATCAAAATACGATCATACATGAATGAATGAGTAGAGGCCCTTGCCTTTCCTTTATACTTTTTGCTCACCTTGTCCCTCCAAAGTGACTTTCATTTTATTAATACTTAATTAATTAATTAAATCACTTTAATTAATTAATTAACCTTTTTACCTATGAAAAACACCTTATCTCTCCTTGTGGCTTCCCTAGACACTGAAAGTCACTTCTTGTCATCATATCCTGTAGTTTTGTTCCTCCCGATTCCAATGAGCTATTACACTGAGAGGTTCCTCCAAGTATAGTGCCCAAAATGACCTCTTCAATGAATTTAATTGACTTATAGCCAAAAATACTCAAAACCGTGGAAATTGTCGGAATGCCATGGAACCAAAGCCAATCTGTGCGGAATGGATCATAATGATGAAATAGGATGAGTAATGCAAGCTGGACACCACAATGCCTCTCAATAACCCCTATACTTGCTATAACATCCATCTAGCTACTCTGGTCATCATAAACCTCTGCACTATAATGATGTCCCAAAGTGGGGACATTACAGTCCTGCCTGCTAGAAAATTGCTTGTCCTCAAGCAATAACCAAATCTCCTCAAATAAAATACCAGGATCCCATGTCCACCTGTGGGATACACAGTAGAACCCATCCAAAGATGAACACTCATACACTTTGCCCCATGGGTCCCATGTCAAGTCATGAACTGCTAGCCCCTGGGAAGCATAACCCTGAAATATACCAACTTCGGGAGTCTCCTGCATATGACACGTGGCCTCATCTCAGAATGAATCCATCCTCCAAGTCTCTACCAAGATCCATACGACCTCCATCAACTGCACATGTTGATGCCATAATGAGGTGTTGTAAGACCTCTATGAGACACCCGTAAGCGATGCGTTCCTCTCAACATTGAATCTCAATGGAAAGTTAGAACAACTCCCCCCTGCAAAGGTCCACTCGCCTCTGTTAGTCAGTGAAATGCCCAACCTTGCAATCCATGGGTCCCATGCTAACCTCTGTCGAAGATCACCATGCTGACACTGCACTATGATGACCCTGCCTGACTGCTCCATGTATGTATACTGGATCCTCCACTCCTGAACCTTCAAGATGAAATCCCTGTGGCCATTGGACCTGCTGTCTAGAAACTGTACTTGTAAAAATGTCTCTATGGAAGTAGTACCTCTCCAAACATCTCCATGCCCTACCATGATGATCAAGGGGAAGAAAAGGTCTCTCCCCATAGGATAAGTACCTGCAGGCCCACCCCAAACCAACCCAAGGTGGAGTGTGTGTCTCTCTGGTGCAACCTGGGTCAACATCCTGCTAACAAAACGGACTCCCGGATCCCATGGAAGACTTGGAAGTTTGTCACTTCATGTCTCCATTGGCTGCTCCTGTGTCAAACTGACCGAAAATCCCCCATGCTAATCCTCATGAGTATATGTATCTGTGTCGGCCTCTGAGTTGTCTGCTATCATCTGACCTATGATGCTCATCATCACACATAAGACCTCCACTGTCTGCCCATCACGGCCCACCTCTGTCCTGTTGTATGCCGTAAATGCACTAATGTCAAGTGGTTTCAGACTAACCACTCTCCATGTCTCATCTCCCATGCAACTGCTGATACGACGAAGGTGACCTCTCATAACTATGTGTTGTTGCAAAGGAGGGGCATCTACATGCTCCTCGAAATGTGTCTCCTACCTACACATCAATACACCCCTCTGGATCTCACTATAAACTTCTGCATGTCTCTATGAGTCATCACTCACCACTGTATGCTCTTGCATACTCAGGTAGTCCTTTGTATACACCTGCAACATCATGGATCCTAGGTGTACTACTAGATCAACCTCTACATGAAGGTCAATCCCTCTTGGGACATAGATGGAAGTATCATCAAAACTTCCCCTGGCTCTGGAGCCCCCATGTGTAGGTGAGTGCCTGACTGTCTCAAAGATCCTCTCATGCGCCCCTGGACCGTAACTCACCATACTCATCAGTGATCCTGTGTGCACCTCAGGCTCCTCCATCAACTGGTGCTCCTCTGCCAGACCACCAACATCCTCTAGTGACGTGATTGAATGATGTATCTGGGTGTCCACCAAGATAGGTGAAGTGGATCTCTGATGAATCTCCTCAAGGAGCTCCTCTAATCTGTACTATGATTCTTGAGGGGCTATCTATGTGCCTCTCAAGAATCCTCGAGTGCTCTCCAACTCTTGAGTGAGTCGGTCCATCTCCAACTCCTGCTCCCTCAGAGCCTCATGATACATCTCACCAACCCTCAATAGATAATTGCTGCCAATCAACAACTACTGGTAGTCGGTTCTCATTACAGATACTCTCTCCTTGAGAGTATAAAAATCATCCATGGAAATTCCCTCATCTGAACTACCATGTGCCATTGACGCTCTCCAACAGTAACCTGCCATCAATGCATGCATGTCATCACTGCGCCTAGTGGCTGCCATGATCATAGCCCCACTGACTCTCAACTGTGCTCCTAAGTGGTGTGACTCTTGATCATGGTCATGCTGAGGTGCCACCTCATATCCCTCACTGCTACTGTCAGTCCTACTACTATCAACTCTGGAGTCCCCCAAAACACTCTCTGCATAAGATAACGTGTTGAACTGCCCATTGTCTACTGTGTTGTTGGGTCCTCCTGTATGCCACTGCACCCCATCACTAGGTTCTATCTCCCTCTAAATCACACTGTATCATGTATGAGCAGTCGTATCCTCCTGTGCACTCACCCTGCTACTATCATCTGCTCCTGGATCCCATGTAGATGTATCCAGACACGTGCCATGGTTGTCCTGACCAATAAAGAGTGCATCCTCATCAATGCAGGCTGATCCTAGATGTAAGTGCTCCATCACCCTATCAATCTCCACAATCTGCTCAACTAATGGAGTCTCTAAAATCTGTGACTCAATCTCCTCATGCTGGTGTGTGAATGTAAGATCAATTGTCTGCACGTCATATGTCTCTCCTTGGATCTGTGGATCCATGTGTCCATGTAGTGCATCCCTCACACAAGGCTCCTCAATCATATTTGACGTGCCACTGACCTCCTCATGTGACGTGGCTATCAGGGGTGTCTGAAAGGATGACATATGTGTCACGACCATCAAAGGAAGCTCATCATCTCCAGGCTAATACGTGTGACTCCTCACTAGTGTCACCACTCTGTTGAGGCGTAAGGTCATCAATGGTATGTGACATGTCTACTGAGACACTGGTGCTATTGTCTTGTCCATCCAACTGCCTATCCACTACACAAGGGTCATCATCCTCCTCCCACATGCTAGTAGCATCATCCTCTGTACAAGAGTCATTATCACTACCCTCTGTGCAAGAGTCCCTATCATCATCAGACTGTCCCAAATCATCATCTATCACTCCATCCTCACACATCTCATCATCACTGTCATAGTGTGCCCCAATAGTGTGCTTCTGGTCCTTACCCCTACACTTATGATCAGGTTCCCAAGGAGCCTTGCAACTGTAGCAAGTTTGAGTGCTCCTACTGGGCATGGGGTTTCTCTATTCTTCCATCCATCTAGCTGCTTCCTTTCTCTTTTTATATGCTATGATGATCCCATGTAAGATATCCTCTTCGCTCTAACTGGTCTTTCTAAAGGCTACATACTGAGGAAAGGTTATTAGAGCCCTATTTTCCTCGCTAAGGCCGAAATATATTATCTCCAAGCATGTTATCTCAAAGGCTATCTTATCCATTTCTTTCCAACTATCCATTTATCCCTATGTGAGATCCCTCAGGTTGGCAGGATTTAAGCTCTGAAACCACTGTAATGTTCCCAAGCCATTATGCCAGGAACATCACAATTTTGGGTGTCTTTTAAAACTTTTCTGGTTGTGGCATTTTGTCAAACACTTTGTTGATCTACTTGTTTAGATTTGTTTACTTGCAGGATGGCCTCTTGATTTTTGCCTCGGGGTTTACTGATGTGTTATATATGTGTATTGCAACAATAAACAAGAAGATATAACCACGAAATATACCTCAACCATATGCAATATGATAGACAAGCCAAAACATCTCAAATCTGTTTTTATTCATGAAATAGAAGGACCTGCTACAATGAAGATGCCGATCTAGAATGCTCAACAGATGGCTAAGGAGATAGACAATAGAGCTGCTACAAAAAGCTCCCGATAATACAAAATAGGCCTCCAAGGCTGGATAAGAGATGAAGACCAATGCCAAGGTAGATCTGGGCCGTATGAAGTGCCAAACCCTCACTGGAAGATGCCACGTCCTACTGGAATACTGAAGCTCCTCAACAATTCGGCCCCATTGCCAAATGTGTCCAATCACCTCAAGAAAGATGCCAAACAATAGATCGAGTGATGACAAGAACAACTTAGGTGCCCGAATCTCCAAGATCTCCCTCAAACCCTATGGATCTAAATCTCCTCCAAAATATGGTGCGCCCCCATGGATGCCTAAAACCCTAGATAAATCGACCTCACTCCTGGATGCCTCGAAATGCTCCACAAAACCGCTAGAATGATAGATCGGGGCTTGGTTACCTCCCTGGTGAAGTCCCAAGTGAAATGGTGGAGATCTGAGCTAGCAATTGACTGAAACCAATTTATGAAGTTGGCTCCTCTCCTCCAATTCGTCCCATGCATCTAATAAATCAAATGGCACCTGAAACTCCTCATGAATGGACTAGATCTGATGTCCAAGACCCTGCAATGAAAACCCATGTGATAGAATCTCCAAAAGCCCTGCCAATCACCTGCAATGAATCTCTCTCCAAGAATGGTGTGCTCCCCTTGTTGGAAACCCCCAATGGTGTGCCCCTTCTCTTCATGTGCCTGCGGCTAGTGTAGAACCCTCTTGCACTGATGTAGAACCGAACTAGAATGGTGTGGGAGAGTATTGCATCTCCGAGACCAAGCTTGGGACAAGCTAGATGGAATCTTTCACCACCGAATCCTCCTCTAGGGTTTGTTAAGTCAAAACCCTCAAAACCCCCAATGTTGGGCTCACTAGCTAGAAGCCAGATATCAAAATATGATCATACATGAATGAATGAGTAGAGGCCCTTGCCTTTCCTTTATACTTTTTGCTCACCTTGTCCCTCCAAAGTGACTTTCATTTTATTAATATTTAATTAATTAATTAACCTTTTTACCTCTGAAAAACACCTTATCTCTCCTTGTGGCTTCCTTGGCCTCTGAAAGTCACTTCTCGTCATCCTATCCTGTAGTGTTGTTCCTTCCAATTCAAATGAGCTATTACACTGAGAGGTTCCTCCAAGTATAGTGCCCAAAATGACCTCTTCAGTGAATTTAATTGACTTATAGCAAAAAATACTCAAAACCCTGGAAATTGTCAGAATGCCACGGAACCAAAGCCAATCTGTGTGGAATGGCTCATAATGATGAAATAGGATGAGTAATGCAAGCTGGACCCCACAATGCCTCTCAATAACCCTTGTACTCGCTATAACATCCATCTGGCTACTCTGATCATCATAAACCTATGCATTGTGATGATGTCCCAAAGTGGGGACATTACAATCACAAACTTTCATTTATAGCAAATATAAAAGGACAACTATTTTTCAAAAACATTGAAAACCATAAATTAGTTTTTTAAAATCCTTTTTAAAATAAACACACCTCCCCAAAACCATAAATTAGTTTTTTAAAATATTTTTTAAAACAAACACACCTCCCCAGTGATGTCCTTTCAGCCCATGGGAGATTATCTCAATGGTCATTATTGTAAATACTAACCTTGTACAATGTCTACTGTAAACAGATATTCAGAAAAGAACAGAAAAGATACAATGACAAATACAAACATTACACAGAGATTTTTCCCCTGGAAACCCAAACCGGGAAAACCAGCATATATTATATTCATTCATTGTGTGACATTGTTTACAATACAATATACATATAGGAGCCAACGACATCCAAAACCCTAACTCAATGACCTGGATTAGTCCAAAACCCTAATTCCTTAACCGGAAATAGAAAACCATCGGCAAAAACCATGTGCCGAAAAAACCACCTAAATACATGACACGTTTCCCGAGGCAAAAAAAAATTATGGGGGTGCTGCCCACGGACCCTCGCACGGGGGGCTCTGCCCCCCTCTAACCCCCCTGCACGCTCAACACATACGCTCAAACACTACTACTCGTGCAAAGAATATAACACATACCCAACAATTGTTTCTAACTATGGTAACCGAAGAATGACAACAACTTGTGCGTTTTACAGTGGATGGTTTTCCAATGCAAAAACCGTTGAAAGGTTTCTTATTGGTGGTCTCTCAAGATTCGTTGGTTGGAAATCCCTAACCCCATATTATAACCATTGGGTAGTTTTGTTGAAGATATGTAATGGAAGCTCATATGTATAGGGTGTGCAATTGTCTTAAATAAATTGAAATCTACCATATGTTTTTGCACTTAAAAATTCCATATGTCCTTCAACTTGTCATCGCGATGATTTTTTTCAAATCCAATGAAATCGAATTTTAGTACTACTTCCAAGAAGATCCAAGATCTCATATGATCTTAGTTTTCAATCCAATCAAATTCAACTTAGCTACCCCCTCCAGTAAGATGTTATCAAATTTGTACCACCTCCAAGAAAACAATGCATATACATGAGGGAGTTAATCTTATGCTTGGTTCATTTATGGGGAAGACAATGTGTATAGATAATGGAAGTGATCTTATGCCTATTTCATTCACAAGAGAGATAAAGGACTTTGCATGGTAGGATTCATCACATGTCAGTTGATGGTTGGGATGCTAAGAAGAGGCAACTTATTCCTACATGATTTGATGGGTATGCTTCATTCTTACTTCTTTGTCATATAGATATCTGACCACTTTCATAGAGAGAAGGTATGATCCAAGCGAACTTGTAACTCCCCTAAAGTTGTATTGAGTAGAGAAATACTTAGGACTGAAAAGTTTAGAGATCAATGCAAAGATTATAGTCCCTCGTGTTTTGAGGCAAAGAGCAATGATTATAGGGGCTACGCATAATGAACCAGGCCACCAAAAATATCCTCGTGGATTTTATTCAACTTTCCAATTCAATGTCAACACCACATTGAGGATCTGAATTAGAATCTATAGAGGTGTACTTTTACCAAATCCACCCATGTAAAAGTACCCCTTACCTATTGTGCTAGCATGCCAGGATTTGACGATTTGACGATACATGTAGAGATCTTGCTTTGTTGATTGATTCATCCCACTACAAGTAAATGTGGATTTACTTATAGATTTAAGTGAATCCTTTCTTATGTACAAGTTAGAATGAAAAGTGGACTACTCTTTTTATACCAAATGCTCTCTGTGCTCGAACATCTGTATCAAAATTGCTTGTAAAATTGATTTTAAAATGAAAGACATAGTAATAAAAGTTACCTTCTATTTTATTTTATTTTCATAACAAATTATGATTTAATATATCAGTAAAAAATACCTTTACATGATATCTAGAATTAAAAGAATTAACACATGTAAAATCTTTTGTTTTGAAAAAATTATTTCACCATTCACTTATCTATATTATCATTCACTTATCTATATTATCTTTGTTTCATTCTTTGTTTTCTCACTAAAAATATGATCATTAAAACATATGTTACTCGGTTTTTTTCCGGGTTTTATATCCATCGTTATCATTCCACACTGCAGTCGTAAATTTTTTAATCACAAACTTTTTTATATTGGACATTATACCAGACTTGGCTAAACAATTATAAAGAAAATAATCTTCCAAATCTCTCGATGCCACCTCAGCTCTTTCATCCCATCCTACTGGACATTGGACAAAGTCGGTTTCTACAAATTTGTTTCTTCGATAAGCTTCCACCACTCTCGAGAACAGTTGTTTCTTCCATAAGCTTCCACCACTCTCGAGAACACCCCAGGTCTATTCATAAATCGGAATTTTCTTTAAACTTCACCATGCATAACACATTCATACCTCAAAGTTCTGAAGATGGCAGCAGCTCTGCTATCTGTCTCTTCCTTAAAGACGCCGTTATCTGCAAGCGTGGATAACAGTGCGAGACCCACTTCGACCAGATTCAAATTCTCAGATAAAAATCACGTTCAGCTCAGAAGCAGATCACTGTGGAGGAATGTGAGTTTTGTTGTTAAATCCAGTGAAGATGAATCCTATAGTTCAACATCAACAAGTGTCAAGGAGAAAAATGGCGGTGAAGAAAATACAGAGAACGAGGAAGTGGGTATGGAGGAGAGGGGTAGACAGCAAGAAACAGATTGGAAGGTGGATGAAGATTTCAAAAAGTTTATGGGGAATCCTTCCATTGAAGCAGCAGTCAAGCTGGAGAAGCAGAGAGCTGAAAGGAGGCTCAGAGAGTTGGATAAGGAAGCTGCTGGTGGAAATATATTCCAGAATTTCTTTGCTGGTTTGCTTAAGAAATCTTTGGTAAAAGAGAAGGAGAGATTGGAAAAGGCAGAAGAGGAGTTTAAGGCCCTGGATCTCAATAAAGTAAGTCTCATTCCATGCTTCTCGGTATGTGTTGTGATCTGCTTCTTATTTTGTACCCTCTTGCTTTTCCTTTTGCTGTTTCTGAAACCAGCTGAGTATACAGCTGTTAGAGCACGTATACATTTGTTAGACCTGTTGAGATAAACGCTCAAAAGGACCTCGTCTGCCAAGCGCTGAAGGCAGTGGCGTGTCAGGCCACCCACCAAAGTTCAATCCCCTTGAGCCATGAAAAAGGGCTTGGGGTTAGGTGCAAGTCTGCTGGTGATTTTGACTAAAGAGGACCACAGTCCCAGCAGCTTAGCTAAAGGAAAGTGTTTGTAATTGATGGTTTACCTTTAGAGGGTTCAATTCCCCATGTTGCAGCAACTTAGGGGTTTGAAAGTGCTTGTTATTAGGGGTTTGCCTTTAGATGCTTCGATTCCCAAGAGGCACATAATAGAGATAGGGGTTAGGTGCAAGTCATGGGTATTTTGACGGAAGAATACCCTTAGCCAAAGGAAAGTGTTTATGATTAATGCTTTGCCTTTTGAGACTCCACTCCAATTCCCGTGGAGGTAAAAAAAATGATTGGGACTAGGTGCAAGTCTCATGTGATTGTGATTATTGTGATTTTGAGAGATTATTGTGATTTTGAGAGAAGAGTACCTCTTATAGCAAGTCTCAGGGGAGGGATTTTGAAGGAAGAGTACCTCCTATCACAGCATGTGAGATTAATGTAGTGCGAATGGGCTGTTTGTAGTGCCTGACATATTTGGGCAAACTGTAATGCTTTTGAAAAAAAAAAACACTACACCCTTTTTTGTTTTGATTTTGAGCTGATGAAGCTCAGATTTCAAAATGTAACTCCTCATGGCAGCATGTTCTTGCCACTTGGGATCTTTCTCAGAGTGATCTAATTTCTAACTGACCCCAGAGACCTGGGGCACTATCCAAATCATCCTCCCCAAAATAATTGAACAAAACCACTCACAAAAGGGAGGGTGAATGAACAAAACCACTCACAAAAGGGAGGGTGAATGGTAAAAATCCTATTAGTCTGCCTCTGGCAGGACAGGCCCTCCCTACTTGTTTTGTGTTGGCTCATTGATAGAAGGTGTGCCCAACTTCTAACGTATATGGTTGCAATTCCTTACGAATCACTCGGATGGCACTCGTGTGGCAATTTCTTACCATTTACTCAAAATATATTACAGGTAAAGGTTTGAAAACTTGTGTTGTTTCATTGTAGCATTTGGAAAATGCTCCTAATAAATTTTGGGGCAATTTGTTTCCTGATTTTGGTGAAGGAGGACTAACCCCATAATGTTTGAATGCTTGGCTGAAAGATTGGAATTTTCACACCATTAGGAAAGAAAACACCAATGTGAACTTTTTATCACATAAACATAATGTTTTGCCGGATATCTTGGTTTGGGTGCAAGCCACGGCTCCAATTTGTGTTCCATCTGCAGTGGCTGTTATTATCTGAACCTGATTGAATCTCTATCACTACTGCTATGGATAGTTCTCAATACCCTAAAAATTAGTGCACAATGAGGGTTTGAAATATTTCATATTCTTATATATCCATAATCACACTAGAGATACCAGGCAGATTGCAATGTTTCCCTTAGATTCAAACAAAGGAGCCTAATCCAGGCACCGTGTTAACAATTTGTCCAACCCTTGTGAATGGCGTTGAGAATCTTTTGCAAATTCATATTGCATGCTTGTTTATATAATTTCCAACGGCAAAGTGAAACATGCATTTAACATTGAGTGTAGGAATTATATCATATTCTTATATATCCATAATTGGCAATTGCACTATAATTACATGCTGATCACAATTACGCTTGGTGCCTAAAACAGGCAGTGTTTTAACTGTTCAGTCAAACCCTTGTGAATGGCATTGAGAATCTTTTGTGAATTTGTAATTTATTCTTGTTTATATGATTGCTTCCAATGACAGAGAGAGACATGTAATGTAACATTAATTATGTGGTTTGCAGTTAAGGAGTTGTTTTGGTTATGACACCTTTTTCGCTGTGGATGTTCGTCGCTTTGGAGATGGAGGCATTTTTATTGGAAACCTTCGAAGACCTATAGAAGAAGTCATACCTGAATTAGAGAGGAAAATCGAGAATGCTGTAGGTCGAGAAGTTGTCCTTTGGTTCATGGAAGAACAAATGAACGACATAACAAAGCAGGTAACGTTGAGTCAACATTTGAGACTATAGTTATTAACTTATTGTATCACCATTCATAATACTATAAGTTATATCACATCCACAGACAGTATGTTGCTTGAAATCATGTGAATTCAGTTATTCAAGCATACTGCATAGGATAAATGCATTCAGCAGCAAGGAACCTTACCTCTATAGCTCAATGTTATGCTGGTTTCCTTATAATATTTAAATCAGGGGATATAATTATAGGACTACTTTGCATATCTATCTGATTAACAATTCATGAGGGTTGTAAAGTCGAGTGAGCATTATTTGTTCTTTTCAGGTATGCATGGTGCAACCTAAATCAGAAATAAATTTCCAATTTGAATCCACCAAACTCAGTAGTCCTTGGGGCTACACAATTGCCACACTTCTTGGTGTTACGACTCTTGGGACAGTTGCTCTTACAAGTGGATTCTTTCTAAAGCCAGATGCTACATTTGATGACTACATCAGCGATGTTCTGCCTCTATTCGGCGGATTTGTCACTATCCTAGGAGTTTCTGAGGTGTGTTCTATCCCATAGTAAACTTATGTTGTAATTCATGTTTTTTGTTTGTGTTATTTGAAAATCTATCGGCATGTAATATAGTATAAACTTGTCTTGCAGTACCTACAGATAGTTTGTTTAGTTTTATGGCATCATATTTGATCCCCTGATATTTGATTGATACAAAAGCTGCCAAAGATGTTAGAAACCCAAACTGGGATCTGGCTGAATTCTTCCCTGAATCTGTAAAAATCCTGTAAAAGACATCTGCGTGTCTGAGGGTGCAATGTTTTATACCTGAAACTTGCACGTGCAACTTTTTGTACCATTTGAAAGGACATTCCTACGAAACCAGTATATGATGCAAGGATTCAAACCAGGAAAAATGTTTTCTCCTGTCTGTTCTATCAATGCTCACTCTGCATCCCTATATGAACATCAATATTCACCTGCCTTCTGCAATTAGCCATCAGGAGTGTGTAGTTAGACCTTACCCCTCTTCTTTGAAATGATTGTACCTCTTTGGCATGAACCTTCTATAACTCTTATGCAATTAGCTGCAAAGCCATCTATCATAGACCTCAAGGAAGAAAACTCTTGCATCTTACCTCTTGGTAATGAGCAGCAAAAGGGAGGTAGGGTTCTATCATATTGTTGAGTAAGACCCAAGGGTGGTGGAAGGAGTTCGACCTCACTAAAGTTTAAACAACCTGGGTTATCAGTGTGCCCCTTGCATTAAAAAATTGTTTTCTCACACTAGGGGCTTCTTTTATGGAGAATTGTCTACTCACCCTGCCAGAGAGTACCATTTTGCTCTAGATTGTGAAAATATATTCTAATATATTCTTCATAGTATAGTACTTTATTCAAAATTTCTAATCTACTTATGAAGTGGCAGAAAATTGTATTCTCTCTGGAAGGATTGTGCTGCTGGAAAATAATCTTTGAAAAGATTAGATAAATAGATATTTTGAACTTCATAAATTATGACCTTAGCTAGATTACTGAAAATCTATGTAGAATTGCTCAGTGAGTTGTTTTGCTGTTAGTTTTAACTTTTGACTGCATCATCTATTTTAAAGATTCCTTCCCCTCTCGGAAATGAGCACAATGTTTTTGATATTTTAATGTAGTGTTTGCAAACAGATAGCTCTTGACTTCATGAAAGTTCTCAGAACTGATTATTGTTAAGTTGTAGTCAATGTTGACAGATTGCGACACGCTGGACAGCAGGCCGCTATGGTGTTAAGCTGAGTCCATCATTTTTAGTTCCTTCCAACTGGACAGGTTGTCTAGGAGTTGTTAACAATTACGAGTCCCTTTTACCAAACAAAAAGGCACTTTTCGATATTCCTGCTGCTAGGACAACCAGTGCCTATGTCACTTCATTCCTTCTGGCTACAACAGGATTTTTGCTTGATGGCAGTTTTAATGGAGGTGACAATGCCCTGTAAGTTATTGGAGATGTTTCATTGTTAGTAATTATGGATTTCAAGATTAGTGCTCATACTCAAATCTCTCCGTTGCCCAAGGTTACCATTTATTGTCTATTGTGATAGTGAGCAAAACTTATTCCTGTTCAATTATCGTACTAACTTGCATTCTAATACTTGGATCAATATGTTGCAATGGCTAAAAAAAAATCTGTTGTTCATTTTATTCTTATGGCCGTTTTCTGTCTTGTTTTTGTTTTTATAGGTATGTAAGACCACAGTTTTTCTACAACAATCCTCTCTTTTCATTCATCCAATATGTCATTGGACCATATGCTGATGAGCTTGGAAATGTTCTTCCCCAAGCAGTAGAGGGGGTTGGTGTGCCTGTAGATCCTCTTGCCTTCGCTGGTCTTCTAGGTAGGTTGCCATTGGGAAGTACAAAAATCAAAAGATTATTGTCAGATATCCACTCATGTGAAAATGAGGATGGCCAATGCTAAGTCGAAAATACCAGAATAATAACATCTGTGAAATCTAAAGGAACAGACCTAAAACATTATGTGAAAACAATGTATGTTGATAACTCGATGCAATGTTTGTTTGTCCTCTGAAACCTAGTGGTCTATAGGACCTCTTAAACATCAGAGTTGAGAGTCGAATTTAAACAGAATTTAATCTAAATTTGAAATTGAATGCTAGGTTTTGTGGTTGAACATTTTGGTTATGAAATTTCCCAATTCATTGTGATTCTAGTGGGTCAAAATTGTCTTGGAAAGAGTTATAACTACATATGTTGCAACTCTGCCCAATAATGAGCTCTGGAGCCAAAGCAAAAATAAGTACTATAATAAGAACATTGGGTTTAACAAAAGTATGGTGTTTTGGCAGGGATAGTTGTAACTTCATTGAATCTTTTGCCATGTGGGAGGCTTGAAGGTGGAAGGATAGCTCAGGCCTTGTTTGGAAGAAAAGCTGCAACGTTACTTTCCTTTGCAACATCACTCATACTTGGAATTGGAGGTCTAAGTGGTAGCGTTGTTAGCTTAGCTTGGGGATTGTTCTCCACGTTCTTCCGAGGTGGTGAAGAACTTCCAGCAAAGGATGAGATCACCCCACTGGGGGATGGGCGTTACATATGGGGTTATGTTCTTGCTGTATTCTGCTTTCTTACACTGTTCCCTAACAGTGCAGGCACTTTTCCAAGTGCATTCTACACTCCTCCATACTTCAGGGGAGATTATCTGTAATTATCTCTTTTGTTAAATGTATATATGCTCTTGCATTCACTGCCATGAGAAATTTAATAGAAAAATATATCTGAAGTAGCAAAGTCTTTTTACTAAAATTGCTATTTGAAGGGGTGAAAGAGATCCATATCTTACACTCTGATGATCAGTAAATATTTGCATATAATTCGACTCTAAAGTTTTACATATTGTTTTATTGGTTCCAAGGAATTACATATTTATATATACACAATAGCAATATAATTCTTAATTTATTAACCTGATCACCATAGAAGTTGGTGTGATCAATCCTTAGATTTGAATCACAAACAAGGTATTTAGAGAATATAAATGCAGAAAACAGATACAAGAGACAATTGAGATGGAATATGCGAAATATAATCCTTGTATTAATGATTTCCAAAAGAAAGAGAGTAATGTTCATGGGCCTCTAAAGGTAGGATGACCTCTCACTAAGTAGAGGTCCAATTACAACGAACTAAGTAGAGGTCCAATTACAACGACAAAAGACAAATCATTCCATAGCCTTCTAGCTCTATAAATAGATTTTTAATAGCAAAACTTTATTGTGGTCCCATCATAAATGAGTACCAATCACCTAGTGGGCCTTGTTTTGATAAAGATAATTTTTTACATTAAAGAATTATCCACTAATTAACTAATGGGGGCCTTATTCAAAGTGCCTAGCTCCTAAGTAAACTAAAGTAGGGAGGTTAGGATAGGACCCTAAGATGCCCTCCCCTTTCAAAAACAACATTGCCCTCAAGGATGGAGGTGTGGGAATTATTGTAGAATTGTTGTTGGTTCCCATGTTGCTTATCTTTTGACTAGATCAATGCTTCTCGGATTGAGCATTGGCACATGTGATGCTCTTTGGTGGCCAACATTGCTTTCGGTTGAAGCCAAATAGACCCTTCTTCATCAAGTTCTGGGAGGCTAGTATGCACCTTACAATTCGATCCCACTACCTTCTTGAAGTGTGCGGGAAGAGCCACTTTGGAGGCAACTTGTCCAATGTGCTGGACAATCTTATAGGGTTCATAGAACTTTGGTGCAAGTGTTTGGTGGATTTTGTCTTTGAGGGATGTTTGTTTATAGGGTTGAAGGCGAATAAACACCTAATCCCCTTTTGCAATAGGACGCTCCAAGCGATGTTGGTTAGCTTGTTACTTCATTCTATTTTGAGCCAAAGCCAAATTGTCCTTGAGTGTGTAGAGAATGGCTTCTTTGCTATGAAGCATGCGATCCATTACATGAACCTTGGATGTGCTTGGTAAATATGCAGTTTCTGACATGGATTTTTGGCCATACGCAACTTCATATGGTGTCATTTTGGTAGCGCCATGATAAATGGTATCGAGCAACCATTTTGCAAGGGGTAGCCATTATGCCCATTGGTGCGGCCTTTTCGAAGCGAAGCATCACAAACAGGTTTCTAAGCATTGTTTGACCACTTTTGTTTGACCATTAGTTTGGAGATGATACACGATGTTAATTTTCAATTGGGTGCCTTGAAGTTTAAACAACTCCTGCGAAAATTCGTTGGTGAATGTGGGATCTCGATTTTGACACAATGGAAGTGGGCATGCCATGTAACTTGAAAATTTGATCCATAAAGACTTGGGCAACTGTGGAAGGCATAAATGAGTGTGATGAGGCACAAAAATGAGCATCATATTTAGAAAGGTGGTCTACTACCATCACGATGACCAATTTGTTACTAGTGTTTTGGAGGCCCATTATAAAATCCATGGAGATGGTAGTCCAAATAATGGTTGGGATTGATAGTGGTTGCAATGCCCCTGGAGCTTTGTAACAGAACACGACCCTAAAGGCCTCCGTGTCTGTATCCCACATGTCGGACATGGAAACGCTAGGACACGTGCCCTAGTTGTGTCCTACTAATTTGACTCAAAACATTTTTCGTTGTTATTTTGTCACTTTCAATTGGATGGAAAGAGCTCTTACAATGTTTTATTGTGCAAATGAAGGGTAAATTTGAGATTTGAAGGGATTCCAAGTGTTCTGTAAATGTTGTATTTTCTAAAAAAATTGGAGCTTTATGTCTATATTTCATTTTTTTAAATTGCATTTCTGAATGCATAAATGGATTAAGTGTACTGAAAAACCCCTAGGGCACTCCAATTATACAAACTTAGCCACTCAAATTTGCAGATCCAACCATTCCTCACCGAAGTTCGGGGAAAATCAAACGAAAAAAATAGTTGAAAAATAGCCAAAAGGTAGATAGTAATAATCTCCTCCAAAATTTGGAGAATGTACTACAAGGAAAATATCATTTATCGGAGGTTTTTGTGGAAGCCCCTATAAAAATAGCCCAAAAATCTGTTTATAACAAAGGAAACTAGTGGAGGCGAGCGGGCAAAGGTTTTAGCAGAGGTTTTTTTACGGTGCTTTTATAAAAACATAACACACCGGTGCATTTTCTACCACAGACACACCGATGCCATCAAAACTGGGGCATCGTAGTAGGGTTATTTCAAACAAAAATATACATCGGTGCACTACATAAACATTGACGCACCGAGGTGCACAATTGCTCTAAAAAATTGTGCACTATGATAGGGTTATTTTATTTATTTTTATATACGACGGTGTGCTACTTAAACACAAACACACCAGTGCACATAGTTGCTCTCAAAACATGGCGCACCGTGGTAAGGTTTTTTTAAAATATACTTTGGTGCGCTATTTACTATAGACGTACCAGTGCGTCTAAGAATTGAGCGCACCATAAAAGGGTTAAATTAAAAAAAATTACCAACCGTAAAATTCCTTTTTACCCTTTTCAGTGTTGTAGAGCTTTCAAGCACCGGTGCAACGTTTGCCTCTCTGAAGCGCCCTACACCGATGCAAATTTTACCTCTCTGAAGCACCCTTAAAGACTCTAGTATTTGGTGAACTCCTAACTAACGGGTTGTTTAACAAAATTATAATCTATATTAGTTGGTAATTCACAATTGTGTGTGATTATGATGACAATTTGAGTTCTTATGTCCATGATGTCCACGATGGGAATCTTGCTCCATGGGTACCTACTACCGTCTAGATCGCCCTTCCCATATCGCCATCATGATTGTCAATGCATATTATAACTTTGCGTGATCTCACCGTCAATGATCATAACCTTGCATGATCGTCAATGATCATAACCTGCGTAATCTCGTCGTCAATGATCATAACCTTGATCTCGTTGTCAATGATCGTAATCGTCTCTCAAAATCCTAATCTATAATCATTGGTTGTTTATAATATAGTTGGGAGTTCACCAAATCCTTGAGGCTACAACATGCTCAGTCTAGAAAAAATTTAATCTATATTACTCGCAATTTCTAATCTATATTAGTTGTTAATTCACAATTGTGTGTGATTATGATGATTATATTATTTTAAGATAATTTAAGAATAATATATTGTTTTATGTGCAAATAAAAAATTAGATAACTTTTAAAGCATACCATTGCGTATATTTAAACTAAACGCACCAGTGTTTATATAATTCTAAAAGGGCGCACCGTGGTAGGGTTATTTGTAAAAAAATATAATCCGATGCGCCACGTAAATATTGATGCACCGATGCAACTTTTGCCTCTCTAAAGCACCCTATTGTCAGTGCTTCCCTTGCTTGTCTTCCTTCCATCTGTTGCTCTGTGCGTGGCTTTCGAATTTTGCCAAACGATGGGCAAATTCGTTTTTTTTACTATGTGGCAACCATGCCTCCCCGACGACAAAATGTCAAGGTAATGTCTTTGTTTCTTTATAACTTAAGTTTTTAGCAAATTAAAATTCAAAATTGAGTTAATTTTCCACAGTTTTTTTTTTTTTTTTTTTTTTCTGCACGATGCGTTCAAGTTTTTCGGCTCACACCGAGGCCGATACACCCTGAAAATTTACAGGGTGCATCGAAACACAGTGCCACATTTTTATGTGGTGCGTTGGTAAACATTAATGCACTAGTGCTTCTGTTTACCGACGCCCCACATAAAATAATATAGCTAATTTGGGTGGTGCGTATAATTAGCGTTAACGCACCGGGGCGTTACGGTAAACAACGCATCACATGAATCATATATATTATTTTACACTGTGCGTTGGTAAACATGCGCACCGGTGCGTTAATGTTGACCAACACACCACCATAAAAATGTGTCATTGTGTTTCGGTGCACCCTGTAAATTTTCAGGGTGCACTGTCCGCGTGTGAGCCGAATGACTCGAACGCACTGCCAAAAAAAATTAGAGGCAAAATGCCAAAGTTTTGTAATTATCAATTTAAAAGAATTAGTGGTGCGGTGCGTTTCCTTTCCTAAAAAGCACCGTTGCATGTAGGGAAATTAGATGCACCACTTTAACTATATTTTTTAAATTGTTTTACTGTGCTTTAGGATTTTAAGTTGTTATTATTTTAGGCGGTGCATAGGATAACCTTAACGCACCGGTGCGTGTGATAACCTTAACGCGTTGGTGCGGTAAGGTTATACAACGCACCGCATAAAATAATATAACAAATTTTCTACGGTGCGTTATGTTACACGGGCGCACCATGGATGGTGCTCACAATTATTGTATGCACTACGGGTGGTGCTTCACTGTTTTTAGGGCGCACTGGTGATGAAATTTACTTATTTTTTGAAGGAAGTTATTTTTCTGTATTTATAAATAAATTTCTCATTTAGTAGATTTGTTCTATGTTTTATGTATGAGACGGATGTATTTCATATGTTAATCATGCAGAGACGTCAGCAGAGAGAGCAACAGGAGCATAGGGTTGACCTGTACAATGTTGTACGAGATTGGAAGGCAAGGGAGAGGGATTTGTACCTTCGCCCGATTACTGCAACGATTCATGTTCTCTTAAGGAATGTAGGCCTCCTTAAGTACTATGAAGAGGCTACATCCTTGAAGGGGCACTCCTGGTTGTTGGTACAACTGATCCGTCGATGGGATGTCCATAGACAAGATTTCCATGTGGGTCTTGATCAGTGGTACCATCCCACTGAGGAGGATATGTATTTTATCACTAGGCTATCAAGGAGAGGGGAGGATTTTCCCTAGATCCCTGATGTCCCGGTAGGTGTTGCAGCAGAGAGTCTCAACGATATATTGGGGTTGATGTACTTTCCCTAGTTGTTTTTCAGGTGTCTGGTCGACAACTAGGGATCGCTTCTTTCAGTGCAAAAGAGGTTAGGTGCCTCTCACTGTTAGTGACGACCATTGCACTCTTTACCAGTGATGGGAAGCACATTAGTTTCCCTCTTTTGTATTATGTTGATTCTTTGGTAGAGAGGCCACGATGTATTTAGATGGTATGTCATTTTTTTGTGATAATTTTGTATAGCTCTAGATAGATGTCAGATTCTGATACATGGGAGGGCAAACTTCCCTTTTGCTTCAGAGTTGTTTTGTTTATTTTTTAAGAGGTTTTCGGAGATGAGGCCTACTTTTGTCTGTCAGCTTGTTAGTCGATGACTTGGGTGTGGATGCACATATGGGGCGAGATGATGCCTAAGAGGGGCCATCTAGAGTTTTCGTCTAGGATTTCCATTGACGCACTAGGGCTACTAGCCAGCGAGGTCGATCACATGTTCCTGATGGTGTCGTGTCCTTACGTGGGGTTGGATTGAAGAGGATGTCCAAACATCCTCTTCACACCAGATGACCCACCAGATGCTAAAGGTGATATTAGTGTTTTGTTTAAATTAATCTAGTTTCATTTTATTGTCTTACTTAATTATAATAAAATTAATTCTAACACGTTCTTTAACTTGTTTTATTAAATTGTTCAATGAAACTGTGTAATTATTATTGTGTATTGTATATTTTGCAGATATTGGCACATTCATTGGGGACGTGCCTCCTCCCCCACCAGATGTCGATGAGGAGATGATGTCTAAGGTTGTGACGGGTCAGGGTCCTCGAGTGGAGATACCTGGCAACATATGCCGTAGGCCGGATACCAGATTCAGGTTGGAGTTGGGCCACTGACTCTGTGCACTTTTGGTTGAGGTGGGAGTCTTCCATGTGCTGATGTGAGACATCAGAGCAGATCCTATGCTCTTGGCGCTTTGGAGGGAGATGTCACGCGATATGATGCCTCTTATGCGTCATATCGTCAGAGCTTCCAGGCTACTAGCAACAAGGAGGGTTGTTGATGATACACACTCTTCTTCCAGTACCCGTTTGTATGGTACCCCATCGATGGATGAGGGTGGCTGTGATCCTTCTCCTCCTCCTCCTTCACATCACCCAGTTGAGCATGCAATACATATTCCTCCACCCCCTGTTTCTCATCAAAGAGTCGACTAACCACTTCCTCCTGACCATCCATCATCTTCTACTTCAGACCAGGCCTCCATTACTGTTGTAGATATGATTATCTCATTTGCTGGACCAGATATGTTATAACAATTATTTGACTTGTTCATGATATATATATATATATATATATATATGGTGCATTTTTTTTATACCATTTTAAATCTAAGTCTCTACCATTATCATCTATGCACAGAAAAGCGGGGCATTTGAATCTAAGTCTTTAACACCGGAGTGAAAGAAAGTCGATTCGGCTCCTGGCCGACTGGTCAGGCAAATACTAATAACTTCAAAAGAAAAGAGAATAAGAAATAAAAACACACTTTTTCTTTATATTAGAAACTCGTTCTAAAACCCGATCCATACAAAGAGGAAATAACTTTGTATATATAGAGTTTTTCCCGTACACAGGTTCGACATGGACTAGACACAAAGTGGAGATTCGATCGCCCGAATCCATCAAAGAGGCGTACAATTATCATCAAAGTAAAGCTATAGTGTGGAGATTCTTTTAGGAGGGAACCCACTAAAGCCTCGTACAAAGATAAAAGTAGAAACGACAATATTCCTTCACGAGGAAGGAGCTAAAAGACCAAGTACAAATGCTGAAAGTAAGATGTTTTTTACAAAGTAATAGACCAAGCCATGTGAAGGCCATGTGAAGTCCATCTGAAGTATCAACTCCGGTCATAATCATAATTATCATGGCTTAGTGGAGAATAGACTTCATCGTCGTTATCATAGATGTCATTAGCATCATCAGGTATGGGTGGTACAATGCCTGGAACCAAATCATGCATCCAAATGGGTTCATGTTCTCGGAAATAGGCGGAGAATGGTGAGTGTTGCATGAAGGCATATTGGAGATGAGCTGGTAGATAAACTTATTTGTAGAAATCATATGACAGAAAGAAAGCCAACTGGTGATCACTTGTAAAACCCAAATTATAAAAAACACCTTTATACAAAATATTTAAGTGAAGTGTATCATAATTTAAGGCTGCTTTTGCCATTTCAGTCTGCAAAACTGATAATAATAGCTAAGGAGTAGCATGCTTCAGGGAAGAAACCCTTGGTATATATTGCTGAAGAAGTAAATTGAACGGGGCTCCACAATTTGAATGGACTTTGGATATCTTCGCAATACATGATGATACTTACAGTTATGTAGGACTTATCAAACTGATGGACTGCAAAATAATCTATCCATCGTAGATCTGGATCAAATATATATGCATAGTGCACGAGCTGGTGAGGTGGATGAGTATGCCCAAAGAGAATCCTATCATTGTTAACCCTTTGCCAAGTATAGTTATAGATAGTTCTTCCAGCCCAAGAATTGGCCCATCTATGAAGAATGTTTTGCTGGAGTTCTGGTGTCAGGGTGTGTAGAAGTTGTGAAAAACATTCCCAACATAGCCGAACTGAACAATTTGAACATACAGTAATGGGGTAGGTGGAAGAAGAGGTGTTGGAGCTTGATCCTTGATAAGAAAACATTTTTAAATCTTTGCAGGCTCCTTCTCTAGAAAGCATATCTGCCAAATAATTCTTGGCCCCAGATTTGTAAATGATGTCAAAATCAAAACCATATAACCATAAAGCCCATCTGAGAACTCGAGAATTTCCTTACTCAAGCAACCGGTGGTTATGCAACATACCTTTCATGTGTTTGAGGTCTGCTTTGACTGTAAATCTAAAACTTTTTAGGAACACTCTGAATCTTTTGATTCCCTTTTTAATCGCCAAAATCTCTTTGTGAGAAGATGTATATTTTGATTGAATCTGCCTGATGCATAAGCACATACTTCATCCCCGTGAGAGTGTTTCTGAAGTAAAACGACTGCCCATAAGTCATTAGAAGCATCAGTTTCCAGAATAAAAGGAAGATTTATGTTAGGCAACTGCAAAGGTGGTAGATTTTGAATCTTCTCCTTGATTCTTCTGACAGCTGTGGTCATTGAAATATCCCAGTTGGATCCCGTCTTAAGACGTTGTTGGAGTACTTTTGTGTCTTTAGCCTGGTGTTCATAAAATTGTCTGATATAGTTCAAACACCCAAGAAAACACTGAACTTGCTTTATGTCAGGCAGAATATCAGGAAACTGAAGTAGAGCCTTTAATACATGAGGTTGCAGTTGGATAGTTCCTTTGGATATATACAGTCCTAGATACTCAATATTAGTTTGACATATTACAAATTTGTCTAGTGACTTGGAGAGTACCAAACCATGCTTAAAAACAAAAGAATGGAATTCATCAAGATGTTTTTTGTGTTCATTAACATCTTGGCTAAAAATAAGTAAATCATCAATATAGACAAGAACAAAATTTAAAGGTTTGAAGATATCCTCCATACGCTTTTGGAACTCTGAAGGTGCATTAGTCAAACTGAATGGCATGACTGTCCATTGATATTGCCCCTGTGGAACCACAAAAACAGTCTTGTACCTATCTTCAGGAGAAATTCCTAGTTGCCAGAAACCACTCTTGAGGTTGAACTTGCTGAAAACATTTGCATGGGCAAGTTTACTAAATAAAATCTCTTTATGTGGCAATGGATATCTCAGAGGTAACAAGGCACTATTAAGTGCCTTATAGTTAATAACCAATCTTTTCTTAACTCTCTTTTGTTCAGAATGCTTGTTGACATAAAATGCCAAACAAGCCCATGGACTCATGCAGGGTTCAATAAGATGTATGTCAAGTAGATGTTGAATTTCTTCTTGACACAGAGCTTGCTCTGAAGGACTCATGTTATTGGTAGATGCCCTCTGTGGAGTGTCCTTAAACCCTTCCTTGTAGGGGAGAGAAACAAAATACTTCTCTCTTGTCCAGAATGCATCAGGAAAGTCTGATGTGCATTCATCTTTTAGTTTTTGGACAATGTCTTTGAGA
>SNQJ01S0017648.1:5293-46890 GCA_010110895.2 Picea sitchensis | reverse complement strand
GGCTAAAAATAAGTAAATCATCAATATAGACAAGAACAAAATTTAAAGGTTTGAAGATATCCTCCATACGCTTTTGGAACTCTGAAGGTGCATTAGTCAAACTGAATGGCATGACTGTCCATTGATATTGCCCCTGTGGAACCACAAAAACAGTCTTGTACCTATCTTCAGGAGAAATTCCTAGTTGCCAGAAACCACTCTTGAGGTTGAACTTGCTGAAAACATTTGCATGGGCAAGTTTACTAAATAAAATCTCTTTATGTGGCAATGGATATCTCAGAGGTAACAAGGCACTATTAAGTGCCTTATAGTTAATAACCAATCTTTTCTTAACTCTCTTTTGTTCAGAATGCTTGTTGACATAAAATGCCAAACAAGCCCATGGACTCATGCAGGGTTCAATAAGATGTATGTCAAGTAGATGTTGAATTTCTTCTTGACACAGAGCTTGCTCTGAAGGACTCATGTTATTGGTAGATGCCCTCTGTGGAGTGTCCTTAAACCCTTCCTTGTAGGGGAGAGAAACAAAATACTTCTCTCTTGTCCAGAATGCATCAGGAAAGTCTGATGTGCATTCATCTTTTAGTTTTTGGACAATGTCTTTGAGAATTTCTTGTCCATGGATATTAGCATGTCTGACAATCTTCTGAATCTTTGTCATATCTTGGAGAGTTTCTTCAATAGTATCTGGGGTATCAGGAGAGATATGTATAACATAGTTGGTTTTCATAGGAAGCTTAACTTCTTGTTGTTGAACTGTTAAACATAATGAATCAGTATTTACGATTAGAGGCATGTGTCTTTTGACAAAATCTTGCCCCAAAAGAATATCAGCACATGTATCCAAACTATACAAAGTAACATATGTTATTATCCCATCTAGGAGAAGTGGAAAATCATGAGAGAAATGATGAATGGAGATAAGTTCTTTATTAACTGCTCGACACTGGATTTGAGTTTGCTACCAGTAATAGGATGGGATGGCCTTGTATTTGCAGCAACTACTCATGGCTCTTGTATCAACTTGGGCATCTAGAGAATAGGTTTTTTAACCAGAAACTTTAATGCCAACAGTTATGACCATGCGGTCTCCAATGAGGCTTATGTCAAGAGCAGGGAGAGAAGAATTCTCAGTTTCTTTAGGTGGAAGCAATTTAGGAAAAATCTCTTGCTGACTTGATTATGCTCGGGCAACAGTGAGAGCAGTAAACCGTGAGTTTAGATGATCCAATTCTGTTATAGATGCTTGGATCTGGTTGGTTAGGGTTTGCATTTGAGATCTTTTAAGGTGGAGATCATTTTCAACTTGTCGGATTTCAATTAGGATTTCAGCTTTAGTCTGTCTGGTTGCTCGAGACATAATACTAGCATACTCTAGTTTGGACCATTCTTCATGAGGGATTTCATTCTCTTCATCTGTAAACTGTATACTCTGAACATGAGGCGACTGTCTGACTAGATCATCAATCTTTGATTGGAGCCTATTTTTCAAAAGGAAGGTGCCAGGTGCTAGATTAGCCTTTTGCTTTTGGAGATCATGAATCTGTTGTTGTATGGAACCGTGAGAAGAGAACATGAAACAATGACTTAAATATGAACATTCATCATCAGAAGTAGAATGAATATTCAAATTCTTGAACTGTAACTCATCAATAATATCTGAGTTTGAGTCAGAACTGTACACAAAAAATTGTTCATTCTCTGAACATGAAGAATCTGTTAGATCCCAATTAGCAGGATTCTGATTAGTAGAAAATATTTCTACTATCTTTACATGAGCTCTATTTTCTTTATTGGGGCATTTGTTGGCCCAATGATCCTTATTGTTGCAAATATAGCAAGCTGTAGTTTTTCTTGGAAATTTTCTTCTCCTAAAGACATATTTATCTTTTTGCTAGAGCCCTGCCATGCTGTCTTTTATACGGCTTTTTGTCTGGTTTGTTCCAATTATAAGATTTTCTCTTTGCAAACTTATCAGGTTTGGAACAATGACAGTCTTGTTTCTTTGAGTGCTTTTTTGGAATTCCTTGGAAACATCCATAATTATATGTTTCTCTGAAAGTATCACAGATCGTTGGATTAAAATTGAACTGCTTTTTCATATTTTTCTTTGTTCGGTAAGAGATACATTCATGTTGGAGTGCAATAAGTATACGCTGGTGCAAAGCAGCAAAAGACAAGGATTCCAATTGGATCTTGTTTATGGCTAGATATTTGTTGACTAATTTGGGAACTTTTCCTGGCATTGAAGCAATATAGTGCCTTAAGTAGGCAATATTCTGATGATTTGCTATTTTGTACAACATGGTTTGCATTGTACAGTAGTAGTCATGGAGCAAATCTAGATTGCACAATCTTTGGCTCATGAAGAGTTGTGCATGTTGCTATGCGTCAGGTGGAGCAACACCTAGAAATTCGTTTAGTAAAGCGGTAAACAGAGTGCTTAAAGGATCTGCATCATTCATTATTTCTTCTTTATTTTCTTGGGAAAGTTTTTCCCACCATAATTTTGCAACCCCTGTAAAAGCCCATGAGATTTGGGTTACAATATTTGTCCAACTGGCTTTTGTTTCAGCTCTTTTTTGAAGCACCCATGCATTCAATTTCTGGAAGGCTTGAAGGATTTCATCCTGTTTCATGTAGTCAAAGTTGACTAACAATGTATTGCCATATCCTTTGGATAAATCTGGGTTTTCCATTTTCACATCAATCTCCCCAAGATTCTTAGTCATTTTCCAAAAGGACTTTTGTGGGAGGAATAACTGATATCTGGGCCATAATTTCTTGCAGCTTTATATGGAAAATCGTATGATTCTTTTCTCTTTGTTTTTGTTGCAGGTGATTCTCCTATTTCCTCTAGGACAGGGCCAACCATTTTGATTTTAGGTTGTACTGGTAGGACTACTGGAGAAACTCGATTGGGTAGATCATTTCCAAGAGTTGTTAATTTGGAAGTTAACAACTAGGTTTTTTCTTGTACAAGGGCTACCCCCTTTAAAAGTTTCTCAAGATGGAGGAAGTCAGGATGAGAAGAAAAAGATTTGAGGCAGAGAAAATGGAGACCAACAGAATTCGCTGATCGAGAAGAAAGGGTACTAGAATAATTAAATTTGAAACCTTATGTATCAACACAGACATAGTCAGGCGGAGAAACTGGTTTGGGTACAACAGTTTGGAATCGAGAGATAACAAGCTGAATAGTGGAGAGTTGTGCAGTTTTTTCATCAAGCCTGGTTGTTAAGGCCTCTTGGCCTTCTTGAAGTGTTTCTACAGAATGGTGGAGCTTCTTACTATGCTATGTCAAGGTGAAAACATCCTTGGCTACGTCATCGAGGTTCTGGGTCAAATAAACTGACTGGTAATTGATATAATTTTGAAGTTTGATTTGCTCAGAAGGTTCTGCTGCAGTGGGATGACGCAAATGGATGAATTGCATATCTGCTTACAGTGTTCCATTGGAGAACTATGGAGTGTTGTTACTAGGGCCAAGAGACTTTTGTGGAAGTAATGCAGAGGATGTTGGCTCTCTAGAAAACATTTTGAGTTAAGGAACTGCTTCAAGAAGTTGTTTACAAACTGTGCAATTTGCATGTTGGCTTATGTGGGTAGGTGACCCTGGATTTGGAAAAACTTGGTATTTAGAAGTAGAAGGTTTGATACAAAACTCACAAGAACTACTAGAAGTGGAAGATTGTGGTTTATGTATAGGGGAAGGATGTACAAATTGTCTACTAGGCACTGGAAATGGTGTATGGACAGGTGATTTTAAGGACTGACTACGACAGAGTTGTTGTAATAGTTGTGGGTTGATGCATTTTTTTTGTTCATGTTGATGTACTTAATTTATATGTCGATATTGATGTGTATATTGTTAGGTCATGTTAGATATGTTTGTTAAATGTGTTTGATAGATGTGTATGTTATAATAGTGTTCATTAGATGTGTAGTTTTCTTATTGATCATGATGATGTACTTAAATAATTTATATGTTAATGTTGATGTGTACATTGTTAGGGTATGTTAGATATGTTTGTTAAATGTGTTTGATAGATGTGTATGTTAAATGATGATTGTTAGATGTGTGTGATGATGATGATAGACAATGTATTGTGTTTTGTTAAATATGATCACAATGATGATGTCGTGTTAGATTATTAGATTTGTGTGCTAGTTAATTAATGACGTTTATATGTGCTAGAGGTATATATAATTAGATGATGTTAGCGAATTTAAATGTGTATTTTAGATGATGTTTATGTTTTTTAGATGGTTATCATGATGTTTATTTTTATTAAATGATCTTTATTATAAATTATGTATTGGTGAACTTGTATCAAAATTTTATATATGAAACATAAAGACTTAATTTAAATAAAAAAAATGCAAGGATATTTTAATAAATTACAAAGTTCAATATGGTTGAATCTATAATTGTAAAATTACCATAAACATTTTTCTATTGCATAGATAGTTCATACATATTCATTGTAACTAAATTCATTTTCAAAAAACAAATTACATATGAATAAATGTTATTTTCCATTGTATTAATTACTCTTTTTTAATACACTCTTCTACACTAAAAATTGTTATATGTTATGAAAAGTTGTGATCTCCAATGATAAGCATTCTATCGGCCCTAAAATGTTATGGATGCAATCTTCCTATTGTTATTTTTGTCATTATTTCATAGGTTGATTGCTATCAAATTTTAAATCACTTCATTAAATGAGGTTTTATTCAACATCGAGAACATGATTTTATAAATATTTCCAAAAGCAATGATAAAAGTATGTAAACTAACAAACACTTTAGTTAAAAACCAAATTATCACAAAAACATATGAGAACTTTAATTTTTAAATTATAAACCACATTTTTTTGTTAATCTTATTTTTAAATCTATAAAATACATGAACATAAATTCGGTTTTTGAATCACGATGTTAACATATCACAAAAAATGTTGTCCTATTAAACATGCATGTCAACCATATTATTACTTCTAATATCAACATAGATTATTAGGATAAATAAGAAACTATTTACAAATTAAAATATTACCATTCAATATCTAAACATGTTTTCAACTATAAAATTATATGTCATTGCATATATGTAAAATTGAAAAAAATAATTAAATAACTCATGCATGGTTTAAAATATTCACAACTCAAATGCTCAAGCAAGAAAATACAATGCAAATCTTAAAATTATTTCCCTAAGAGATTTAAGGATCAAAATCATATCACTAACAAAAGTGCTTTATACAAGTGCTTGAATGTGTCAAAGGGTAAGAGGATTGTTAATAAATTGATATATTTCACCTTTTATACACATTAGAATTCTAAGTACCCCATTGTGACCATGAAACAATGTTTTGAAAAGTTGTTTTATAGGTCTCAATGTTTCTATAACATGTTGGTAAAGGGTCAAACATCTAACATTTTGAGGCCTTTTTGAAAAGAAAAACAATTTCTCAGATGTGTATTTTGACAATTACTTGTAATATTAAATTTTTAAATACTTCAAACTTGACATATTTCTCTTACAAGAAAAACCATTTTTATCATTTTAGTTAAATGTTAGCATTGTCGTTAATTGTTCCAAGATGTTTGAGAGTGGTTTCAACATCATAAAACTTTATATGGAGAAAGTAGAATTTCATATCCCATTAAAAGTTCCACTGGTTTAACATTTTTCAGGATTTCACAATTGAAAATACTTAGTTTTAAGTGTAAAAACCTTTGTGAATCTTACCAATTATATTAAATGCAAACTATAAAATGTTGGGCGAAACTTTTCCAAAAACTTTATCATGAAAATAATTCTTAAAATTTTATATAACTAAACATGCAACGACATATAAATATCTTCAAATAATAATATAAAATTATATTTCAATCAATCATTCCATGCAATCACAAATAATTTGAAAGAAAAACATATTACGCATCAAATTCACTGTTAACCTACTAAAATTGTTCAAAGACCTGTTATAATAAACTTTCCATTTCCTCTGTCACAAGATGAATACAAAACGACACAATTAGTGAAATAAAGATAACAAAAAGATACAACAACGATATTAATGATGAAATAAAACATTTACATATCACTCTTTGTTGTCATCACCCTCATTATCTTCCTCGCTTGGCATGATAACACAGTTGTTCTCAAAAATATGTTTTGATCTAGGGTCGTGTCTTAATACGAACCACCAATCCCTATCCAACACATCTGGGTGAAAAAATATTGGTTGCAGTGTTTTGGGAAAACGTAAGGCTCCTTAGCTTCATCCCACATCTTTCTAGAGTTGATACATATCATCCCACTATCGTGATCTTTCTTTACATTATTCTAATCAAAGGTGTCCCACCACTTGCACTTAAAAATAACACATTGGAAAGAAGAGAAGTTTACTCGAATGATCTCTTGTATCTTTCCAACATAACCTAACTTTCCCCATATTAGGTTTTGATCGTGGTGGCTAGCACAACTAGATTGGTCGAAATTGACTTCCACTCAAAGTCTTGTGTCATGTGTCTATCATCAACATTCTTTGTGCGAAAATGATGTCCATATGTGATTAAAAAATGGAAGGAATTAATAACAAATTGACATTAACAAGATGCTCATGAATGATTAAAGAGTCCAACCATCATAGACCATGCTGCAAATAAGAGAAGATAACAACAATAAGAAAGAGAAATAGACAACAAGAACTTGTTAACGGAGTTCATCAATGTGTAGCTACGTCTCCAGGCCCGCTTCCAAGTGGAGGACCTTTTTATTGATCTTTAAATGCTCAAGTTCTCTTTACAATAGCTCTTTTTATTACAAATATGTTTTTGATCTGTTGTACAAGACATCCTTGTGCAGATGCACACATGCCTCAACAATCTCCTCTCAAAACATGAGAAATGGACCATTAACTCAAACTCTTATTTACATTCCCTGCGTACAAAGTACTCTCTCAAGCTCAATAAGCCCGGTTTATATAGTTTTTGGGCTCAGTTAGAGAATCCCAACTTCCCATAAAGATCTGGCCTCTTTTTGGGATCAAATCCCCCTCCAAATGGCCAAAATATCTCAAAAAACGCCCAAACTAGGCCAAAACTATAGTGAAATAGGCACTCTGTCATAAAAAGTTAAAAGTAGATCCTCTGGCCTAGCGCGTGCTCCTAAAACAAAGTCATATGGCATAATATGGTCAAGCGCCAAGCCCCTAGGGGTTGCGCGCTGGCCCTTAACCCGCAAGCACCGGTCATATGTCATTAAACAATAGGATCGAGTCTCGAACTATGCGCCTGGCCTCTGGTCTTTATCCCCGAGTCACATGGTATATATTGGTGTCGGTGGTGAATGGTATCCTGTGGCCCCCACGCCCGTGGCTTATTTATGGAGTGGAGCACCACTTGTTGAAGGGTGGTCGCACGCAACATAAAACCCGGGGCTGGGGCTAGACCCCAGTCCTTACCTCCTCCGCTCGGCGCCTTGCATAAACTTAAATATAAATAATGTGCCATGGTTTAATAAGGCTCACCGCAGGCGGGTTGGTACCCGGCCTACCCCAAAGCGTTCCCCCCATGCCAAAGGTCACGCGATCGATTCCTCTAGAGTCCAACATTCCTTTTACAATTTGCCAACGAATGCCGAGGTGCCATGTGGCAGCCCATGTCTGGGCCACGTGACACCGTTTAACTTTCCCTCAAATGTGCCACTTGTCAACACCCGATTGGACCACATCTGTCACCTGCCCAGTCAGCATGCTGCTGCTCTTCCACGTGTCACGATGCCGACGTCAGCGTTGACTTTTTGCCTATTTGGGAAATAGATCAAAGTGCGATAACTCTCGCATACGGTGTCAATTTGAGGAAGTAAATATATGGTCGGAATCAGCATGACGATTCAGACACAATGGAATTAGTTTCATCTGATTCCGAGAACTTTCATTTTTGAGCATTTTTTGGACCTGAGGATCCTCCTGGATCATTCCTCCCCACTTGGAAGCTTTTGGACCACCAAAAGTATGGTATCAGTTGGTATATAAGTGAGGATACTGTGTCCTCACTTTTCCGGTCTCCATCCACTTGGCCTGACTTGGATTTGTGCCCTTCAATCCCACTCGAAGATACTCCATGTCGCCCCTGCGAAAAGTACATACTCTTTTGTCCAAAATGGTGTCTTCCTACAACTCATTCATATACTCAGGAGCAAAATCTTCTTTGGTAGGACTCTGAACATTCTCTCATTGATCCTCGATCATAGGAGGCTCATACAATCTCAAGTTTTCCACATTTACAACTGAATAAATTTGCATATATAGAGGCAATTCTAACCGGAAAGCATTAGTACCAATCTTGTCTAAAATTTTGAAAGGACCATAACGAATTGGTTTAGCTTTTTACCTTCTCCTTGCATCCTTTCCTTGTTGATGTATAACCAAACTTTATCCCCTACTTTGAACTGATGATCAACTCGATGCATATCATGCCTCGCCTTGTACTTGGCTTGGCTTGTCTCCAACTGTTCATGTACCACCTGATGAATCAACTGGATCTGTTCAATGAACTTTGTAGCCCTTTCCACATCATTGTGTCCTTCCGCTGCAATGTCTTTCCCAAAGACAAAATCCAAAGGAGATTTTGGCAAGTACCCCAAACATGTTTCAAATGGAGATCTCTCAGTAGAAGAATGCATGGCTCGTTTATACGCATGTTGAACATAACACAAATGTTCATCCCAAAGCTTAGGATGTTTGTTGCAATATGCCTGAAGTAGATGCACTATTATTTTATTCACCACCTCTGTCTGTCTGTCCGTCTGTGGATGAAATGTTGTGATCTTCTTTAGCTTGGTGTCCATAAGTTCCCACAAGCTTGACCAAAATTTTCCCATGAACCTGGAGTCTTGATCAGATACAATAGAAGTAGGTAACCCAAAATGAACCCATACATTTTCAAAGAACATTCGAGTTGTTTGTTCAGCTGTGACTTGCTTTTTACAAGGAATTAGAACACACATCTTGTTGTACCTATCCACAACTACATACAAGTAATCATGACCTTTTCTAGACATAGGCAATCCCCCCACAAAATCCATAGATACACTTTCCCATGGTCTAGAAGGAATAGGAAGTGGAGTGTACAATTCTAGCTTTTTGTTACTTGGTTTGTTTATTGCACACATAGTACATCTTTTTACATACTTAGACACATTTTCATGCATTCGAGGCCAATAACAAAAATCTTTGTAACTGAGTAACTATTTTGTCTACACCAAAATGTCATGCTATAAGAGAAGTACGTGCCTCCTTGATTACATGGACTCTTTCATTTTTTGGAATACATAATTTTCCCAAATGATACAAAAGTTTGTCTTTAATATGATAATTCAATTCTTCTGCTCTTTTACCGTGACTTAAAGTTGCATAGACTTCCTTAAAATCTTTATCCTCAACATATTGTTCAATGTAACTTTCATGAGTAATTGAATTGTGCTTAAGGATTGTAGCAATTGTACTAGGAGGTCTTGATAACATATCAACAACTTTATTATGAATGCCCTTTTTATATCTGATGACCAAATGAAATTGCTGCAAAAACCCCATCCATCTAAAATGTCTTGATTGTTGTAGCTTAGTTTGTGATTGTAGATACTATAATGGTTGATGATCAATATGTATTATTGTTTCTTTGCCCATTAAGTAATGTTTCCACTTTTTAACACTTTGTACTAAAGCATACAATTCTTTATCATAGGTTGGATAGTTAATCATTGTTGTAGTGAAGGCCTCAGAATGATAGCATATGGGCTTTCGATGTTGCATCAGCATAGCCCCCATGGCATAGTCACTTGCATCGGTTTCAATTTCAAAAGACTATTGGAGATCTGGCAATGCTAGAACAGGAGTTGTACTAATCTTTACTTTCAAAGTATTGAAATCCTTTTGTTGGCTTCCTCCCCACTGGAATCCCCTCTTCACACTTGTCAATGCATGTAAAGGTGTTGCAATTAGAGAGAAGTTTGCAATAAACTTCCTCCAATACTGTGTTGACCCTATGAAGCTTCTTACTTCAGTTACATTTTATAGGATTTGGCCAATTTACAATGACCTAAACTTTAGAGGGATCAATCTTAAGATCTCCACCCCCTACAATGTAACCCAAATATACAAGAAATGTTTTTCCAAATTCACATTTTGACAACTTTACAAAAAGTTTATCTCTCTAGAACACTGAAAGTATATGCCTAACATACTGGACATGCTCTTCCCTGGTCCTACTGAAAATAAGAATATCATCTAAGTAGACTATTACAAACTCATCAATGAATGGCATGAATATATCGTTCATTACCCGCATAAAAGTAGTAGGTGCATTAGTAAGCCCAAATGGCATCACTAACCATTCAAATAATCCTTGTTTTGTTTTAAAAACAGTTTTTCATATATCATGTTTAGCAACTATGATTTGATGGTAACCACTTCTTAAGTCTAACTTAGTAAAATAAACTGCATGTTTCAATTGATCTAATAAATCATCAATGTGAGGCAAAGGGTAATGATTTTTTACCATGATCTTGTTCAAGGCTCGAAAGTCTACGCACATGCGCCATGTGTCATCTTTCTTTGGCACCAGGATGATAGGTGACCCACATGGAGAAGCACTTGGTATGATGACCCCTTGTTCAACCAACTCTTGTACATGTTTATTTATCTCTGCATTTTCCAAAACTGATAACCTGTACATTCCAATGTTAGGAAGAGGAACATCATGCTGCAACTGTATCTCATGTTCAACTTGTCTCTTTGGAGGTAATCCTTTCGGGACTTGAAATATATCATCATAGTCAAAAACAATTCTAAATAAGTCATCTTTCAACTTTGTATCACAATCTTTGAAAGTATCAATTCCGACAGTGTCTTTAGCTTTCACAACCATTAGTAAATATATCTTACTGACATTTACAATTCTTTTCATTTGCCCGGATTTTATTAGTGATAGTTTCAATTTCTTCTGATGAGCCCTTACAACATATTTTTTTCCATCTTTGGTTAATTGATACTTATTGTCTTCACGATAGAATATTGTCTTTCTATTATACAGATATGGACTCCCAAGTACAATACCACATATATCTAGTGGAACCACATCCAATTCAACCTCATCTATAAACTGTGAATTGATAGCAAACTTTAGGACACATTGTCTATTCTCTTGCAATTGATTATCATTATGAATCCATCCTAAAGGATATGGTTTCTTATGAGGTTTAGTGATTAATCCCAACTTTTTAACAATTGTCTCTGATATCAAATTTACTTGTGAGCCACTGCCAAATGGAGTATCAATTTTTGTATGTTTGGAAATTACTCTTATGTGAAAAAGTCATGTTCGTTTGACCTCATCAACTTCATTATCAATTTTTAAAAACTGAACTAAAGAACTTGTACTAGCTTCAGAATTTTTACCTTTGATTCCTGTGACTGTGACCTTGGTCTCATCTCCTGAATTGGACCCCAAATCTGTTTGAGTTGTTGTAGTAGTCTTTGGCTTCCCTTTATTCCCGACCTTTGTTGGTTTCAATTATGGGTGAAGGATCCAACAACAATCCTCACTATGGCCTTCTTTCTTACAATAAGTGCATGTAGGTTTTTCCTTCTTCACTGTATTAGTTTTCTTCCCTTTGAACTTCTCTTTACCTTTGCCTTTGAATTTTCCTTCAGTAGGTTTAAATGGTTTTACAAAATCAACATTTACATTCTTGCCTCTAAATTCAAGATGAGTCGCTTGCACACACACCTCATCTAAACTAGTTGGATTAAACATAAGAATGGTATGTCACAAATAACTATGCAAACCGCCTATATACTTAAGCAATGTCTCTTGAGTATCCAATGGTATTCCCAACAATAAAGCTCTTTTTTGAAACTCTTGTGTATAACTTTGAACAGTTTGGCATTTTAACTGTCTAAAGTTCTGCCATGACATAATAGCTTGTTGCATGTAAGCTAGAGGATAAAATTGCTTTCGTAAATCATATGTAAAATCAATCCATGAAGAGAGAGTTTTACCGAACTTTTTAATATCATGTTTTGTCCTGCTTTCCCACCACACAAGGGTGGTTCCTCCCATATTGAGACTAGCAAGTTGGATCATAGTCTCCTCATCTATGATTTTTTGTATCCTGCAATACACTGCAAATTGTCTTATCCAATTATCTAACTTTTCCGCATTTAGTTCTCTATCATACAAAGACAACTCAAACTTAACATCAAGATTTAACAAAAGCATGTTAGACTTATGCTTATGCGTTTGTTTTTGTATGGTAGATGTTGTAGAATGAGAACTAACATTTGAAGTAGAAAATGAAAAAGAAGGAGAAGATGGTGGTGAAGGAGGAGGCTTTGAAGATTATCCTTTCCCTTCACTTTTTCCCTTCGTGAAAATTTCTCCTAGAACAAGTTTTTTTCTCTCCAATAAATCATCATATAACACTTTGACCATTTTTGACATGGAGAAAAATGCTTCTTCGAACTTCTTGGTTCGTGGAGAAGTTTCTCTTTCTGAAGCCATTCTTTTCTTCCTCAAAACTCGTTCTATCTCATAAATGAATTCAGTGAATGATCCTTCTCCTCTCCGAGATTTGGATCTTGTGAGCATCCAATCCTGCACTTGTTAAACCTTCCAAAACAACAAAAAAGCTCTGATACCAAAACACTTGATCCAAAAATGGAAGGAATTAATAACAAATTGACATTAACAAGATGCTCATGAATGATTAAAGAGTTCAGCCATCATAGACCATGCTGCAAATAAGAGATGATAACAGTGATAAGAAAGAGAAATAGACAACAAGAACTTGTTAACGGAGTTCACCAATGTGTGGATACGTCTCCAGGCCCGCTTCCAAGTGGAGGACCTATTTATTGATCTTTAAATGCTCAAGTTCTCTTTACAATGGCTCTTTCTATTACAAGCAGACTTTTGATCTATTGTACAAGACCTCATTGTGTAGATGCACACATGCCTCAACAATCTCCTCTCAAAACATGATTAAATGCCCCTCAAAACATGAGAAATGGACCATTAACTCAAACTCTTATTTACATTCCCTG
Organism: Picea sitchensis; assembly: GCA_010110895.2. Lineage (NCBI taxonomy): Eukaryota > Viridiplantae > Streptophyta > Pinopsida > Pinales > Pinaceae > Picea > Picea sitchensis. Next base: position 33,769 of record SNQJ01S0017648.1, on the reverse strand, counting down.
CGTACAAAGTACTCTCTCAAGATCAATAAGCCTGATTTATATAGTTTTTGGGCTCAGTTAGAGAAGCCCAACTTCCCATAAAGATCTGGCCTCTTTTTCGGATCAAATCGCCCTCTAAATGGCCAAAAAATCTCCAAAAACGCCCAAACTGGGCCAAAACTATAGTGAAATAGGCACTCTTTTATAAAAAATTAAAAGTAGCCCCTCTGGCCTAGCACGCACTCCTAAAACAAAGTCACATGGCATAATATGACCAAGCTCCAACCCCCTAGGGACTGCGCGTTGGCCCTTAACCCGCAAGCATCGGTCATATGTCATTAAACAATAGGACCGAGTCCCGAACTATGTGCCTGGCCTCTGATCTTTACCCCCGAGTCACATGGTATAGATTGGCGTCGGTGGTTAATGGTATCACATGGCCCCTGCACCTGTGGCTTATTTTTGGATTGGAGCGCCACTTGTTGACGGGTGGTCGCACACAACATAAAACCCGGGGTTGGGGTCCACCCAAACCCTTACCTCCTCTGCCCAACACCTTGCATAAACTTAAATACAAATAATGCACCATGGTTTAATAAGGTTCACCGTAGGCGGGTTGGTACCTGGCCTGCCCCAAAGTGTTCCCCCCATGCCAGAGGTCACGCGATCGATTCCTCTGCAGTCCAACATTCCTTTTACAATCTGCCAATGAATGACGAGGTGCCACGTGGCAGCCCATGTCTGGGCCATGTGGCACCATTTAACTTTCCCTCGAATGTCCCACTTGTCAACACCCGATTGGACCAAGTCTGTCACCTACCCAGTCAGCATGTTGTTGCTCTGCCACGTGTCACGATGTTGATGTCAACATGATGTCATCATGCTAACATCAACGTTGACTTTTTGCCTGTTTGGGAAATTGATCAGAGTGTGATAACTCTCACATACGGTGTCCGTTTGAGGAAATAAATATATGGTCGGAATCAGCGCGACGAGTCGGACGCAATGGAATTAGTTTCATCCGATTTCGAGAAGTTTCATTTTTGAGCATTTTCTGGACCTAAGGATCCTCCTGGATCAATATGCCCACATAGATGGGAACAAATGCACCTATAAAAAAGTGAAAAAAATCACAGTGTCATGTGTCTAATAACCCGACCAATAAAATATAAAATATAGATGTTACAATTCAAATGTGCATTATGAAGTTAAAAATGTACACAAATAGATTATTACCGAGTTGTTGCACCCAATCCCTATGTTTAGTGCATGCTTTTCAACACGCGGGTAATGACCGGATGCATCGTATTTCTCTCTGACTTGGTCAGCAACCCAACTGTTGGGGCATATTATTGGAGTATTTTCTTTTAAATGATCAAGATAAGGCATGCTTCTACCATTCAACCGTCTAAATTATTTCCTGTCACTGTCCCATATTCTCCTATTATGTCCGTACAATGCGACCCACGGTTTTGTTGCCTTTGAATTGTAAAGTATTAATTTATTGATGGCATCAATTTCTGAATTTAATGATATATATATATATATATATATATATATTCATGAAATCAAACTAATATATAGTATGTATAAGATCAAAATATACATTGTGAAGTTCAGTGTGAATAGTCACTGTGTAAAAATTTGACAAACGATAAGTCACTTACTCTTTATCAAACGTCTTTTTCTATTTGTTTGGAGAAGCTCCCCTTCTCTTTTGTTTTCATCCCTTTCGTCATCCCAAATCACCGCACTTGGTGTGTTGTCGATCTACTTGATGTACTCACTAACATAATAGAAAGACTCATATGATATGTATCCCTCTGCCATAGACCCCTCCGGTTTTGCCCAGTGTCGAACAAATCCTTTTAATTTCTTCATGTACCTCTCTAAGAAGAACATCCAATGATAGGAAACCACATTGACTAATTCAACCTCATCTACTAGGTGAATTAGAAGATGAACCTGCAAGTCCATAAAACTCGTCGGCAGATCCTTCTCAAACATACAAACAATATTAGCTATCTCTTGATGCCATTGTGTAATGCTAGCCATATGAATCTCCTATGATGTGATCCAACGTACAAATGAAGATAATTTATATATGACACGTCTTAGGTCCTAGGGGAAGTCATGGTTCACACACCCACGTACGAGCAGAGGATAATGACATTACAAAGTAAACACATACAAAATTAATTATGTTTTATCCCATGGCATGAATTAAAACAAATAATAAAATCATGTTTTTGACATACGTACTCTTATAAAGTTCAACTGGTCATGTGATTTCAACCTTGACAAATGGTCTTCCACAGTGAAGTTGTGTCGTAGTGAAGACCCATATAAAGAAGGCACCTTCACACCCAATATAACTTCATTTGCCAAAGAAAGATCACTTTTCTTTAAAATCCATGGGACATCACCTTATTTGAAAGACCAAGAGGGACCAACCTCTCATTTACTTTATTTTCTTGGTCAATGATTTTTTTTTAGTTTTTGAAGAAATAAGATATCTCCTAACAACCAATGTGTCACTTTCTTTTGATGATATGTGCCTCCATAAATAAGATGAAACATTTTTAAATATATGCATGGGATCTAGTAAGTGGGCAATCTTAAGATGCTCCCAATATGGGAGCTCATAAAAAACAAATTTCCTCTTCATCCCAATGGACAATTTCTCAACATAGGTGTCGAATAATTATGGACCATCCAACATAGGCTCCCCATTTGAATCGAACATTTTTGTAATCTCCTTCTCCTTCTCTCATATGCTCTAAGCCATTTTGTTGGTGTCGTTATTGCAGGCCTTTGGGTTCTCTTTGGTTTACCATTGAAAGGGATGTTGCTTTTTTGTAAGGGCGTTGTTCTGGGGGAATACCCTCGAGTAGTCATACACTAGATTTCGTAGGAGGTTGGACCACCTAGCCTCAGAGAAGGTCCACAACATTTACATCCACGGTAGTCTTTTGCTACAAGACCTTCAAAATTATTAATGTATATAGAGCATGTTAGCGTCGAAGATCAAAACAATCGCAGTGAATTAAATATGCCAAAAAATATTGTTATGTATATAAACAAATCAATAAATATGTAATTTACAAGAGCAAACTCCTAAGCCTGGATAATCACGTGTGGTGTAAGCACATATGCCATACAATGTAAAACTTCTCTCTGTTGTGATGGGTCTTGATACATCGTATACATGTATCCCTTCCCACAATTCCTTCAATTTATCTACCAATGGTTGTAGGTAGAGATTCATATTCTTCACTTATCTTCTACTCGGGACTATAAGAGCCAACATAAAATGTTCATTATTCATGGACAACCATGGGGGAATATTGTTATTGATCACTACTATAGGCCAAAGAGAATAGTTGGTGTTTTGGAAGGAATATGGGTTGACGCCATCCATGGCTATGCTAATTCGTAGACTTCGTACTTCATCCTTGAATTTTTCAGGCCATGTATCCTCTATATGCTTCGTGGCTATTGAATTTGTTGGGATTCACATAACGCTCGTCTCACTTCTATGCGAGGCATGCTATCCCTGCAACATAGCAAATTCTTTGCAACGAAAGAGCCTTTAAATCCTTGGGATTATATGCATGTGCCTCAATATCTTATGAGGAGGGTCGTGTGATTTACCCTTTTTATTTGATTTATGATACCTGTAATACCCACATTTAAGAGATATCTCTTTGTCTGCATATTCTCCTATATATAGAATACAATCATTCGAACATGCCTGATATGATATGTACTCAACACCCAATATTTTCAACATCTGCTTTGCCTCTTCGCAGCTACCAAGCAAGATATTATCACTCGGAAGAACCTTATCTTTGAATAAGCTGTAGTTAGTGGGAAATATAAATGTACAATGTCATGTAATGTTCATAAATCGATTGTTTTTAATGTTGATTGTGTGACAATATTTCTCAAAATATAAGGGACTTAATGATGGTCAGTTACCTCAATATTGCTGAGAAACATGTGTTTGACATGCCAAACTTTGCTTTTAAGTTGTGCAGCGACATTGTTGTCCCCAACTTGGTAGAATTTGATCGGCTAGGTCCAAAGAGAGGGGTGGTGGAAGCAAATTTCAGGATTTCGAAAAAAGTATTAGTGATATGAGCATCATCCCCTCGTTCATCGTTATGGAATGCATCTAACAACATCGTTATGGAATGCATCTAACAACATTGTCTCCATGGCAGTTGTATCCTGTAAATAATCATCCATACCAACCTCTATTTCATTGAATCCATTGCCAACTTTTGAAGAACTACTATTGTTGTAGTCATTCCTAATTGGTGAATCTAGACGTAGTAGGAATTGAATAGGTGGTTGATTAAACCATTATTGGTATGCTTCCTCTCTGAGTTGTGCTCTTATTGCAGCCTTCTCTCGACTTGACATTATAGTAGGGTGCAACGAAAGATGATCGGTAGGTTGTTCATCATCAAAATCCTAATTTCAAAAATTTTGAACATTAGTACATCGATGATATTAGTAAGCACAATGCAATTGGTTTGTTCAAATTACATTATACCAAACAATTATTACCATCGTTGACCCAGGATTGCAGCTGGAAAATGGCATGTTACAATCGACAGGGTAAAGTGGCTGCCCATTTTCATCTACCAACTGCTTGCAGTATGTTGCTCTTGATAAGAGCTTCTGAAATTTTTGAATTGGTGGAATATTTGTTGCATCTGAACTCGATTCTCAATCAGAATCCTGCAAATTTGGATACATTTTCATTCAGATTGACATGAATAAAAAAAAAATTCAATTAGATAATTGAAATATAAATAAAATCTGAACTTACTGGAGATGGGAAGGGATAACTCCGCGATAGACTTTGAGAATTATGGAACGAGTTGGAATTTGAAGAATTGGTCATTTGATATTATAAGTTTTTCTCCTTGCATTTGAGCAAAATCAACAATCATTTTTTTAAGAATAAGGTGACTTTAAGCAGAAAATGTATACTATGAAGTATTGCAAGTCATGTAGATGCATCATAAAATATAATTTAAGATGAATATATTATTTTATGTGCAAATAAAAATCCATATAACTTTCAAAGCATAATGGTGCGCTTATTTAAACCAAATGCACCGATGCATCTATAAACAATATAAAACACTGAGACGTTTAATTAAGAACCGCTCTAGTTCTCATGAATTCAAATAAATAAATAAATAATTATGTGATATCGGTGCTCCAAAACTTTTCAGCGCACCGTTGCGTTTTATAAACAAACGCACTGGGATTTCGTTAAAAAAAAAATGAGACTTTGTTTTTTTACAATTGAAAAATGAGCGAGAATTTAAAATCTAATTTCATAAAGTCCTTTAAATAGTAAAAATATATTCACTATTTCATTATTTTACCAAAATTTACAGGGGAGAGATTTGCAAGAGAAACATACTGGAGAGCAATGTGGAGGAGCATAATACTTTGGAACAACATAATTATTCAAAAGATCAAAATTTGAAGGTTATGACGATTCATTTAAAACCATTTTCATAAAGTCCTTTAAAAAGTATTAAGTTATTCACTATTTTATTATTTTTCCAAAAATTACAGGGGAGAGATTTGCAAGAGAGACATATCGGGGAGCACTATGGAGCAACAGATCAATACTTTGGAATAATATACTTATTCAGAAGATCAAAATTTGAAGGGTATGGTGATTCATTCAAAATCCTTTTGGAGCAACAAAATTATTCAAAAGATCAGAAATTGAAGGCTTTTGTGATTCACTCAAAGCCTTGCATAGTAAAAATTTTAAATTTTACTCTTGATTTTAATAATACAAATTTTCACAATTTGAATCTCTATTTAGATTTAATTAAAATTTAGAAAAATAAATAAATAAATAAATCATACTTACCTTAAACCCTTGCTTCTTCTTGCTTATGTGACTGCAAAATTTCACCTTAGAGTTTAAATCCCTCTATCACTTCACAATTACGAGTTTTCCTTTTAGACATTTTAGATTTAATAGGTTTGTGTTTCCATATAAAAGACGTTTGACATGTGATACAAGATGGCCACTTATTGCATTGGATCCAAACCCTCTCATCCCTATCACATTTTTTTAAGAAACGGTATCGGGTTATCAGTGCGTTTATTTGAATATAACGCACCGGTGCGCTTACGGATAAAACACACTGGATATGTTGCAACATAATTTAAAAAAAAAAAATTGTTCATCGATGTGTAATTTTGTTTGTTCGTGGTATTTTTTTATTTTTGTTTTTTACTCTAGGAGCGGTGTTGTTAACAATACATATCACACCATTGTAATTTAAAGTATTTAAAAATAAAAAAAAATTGATATCGGTGCATTTCATATATGAAACACCCAATGCTTTAATCTTATTAAAGCGCACCAAAAACTAGTTTTTTTTTAGCTGAAAATTATGTGATTTATTTATAAAATATATTTAATAGCTTGTGTATTGAATGGTATAGGTTGTATATAGATAATAAAAAAAATGTGTGAGAATAGTTTAAATAACAAAAATTCTAATTGATACAATGATAACACATTCAAAAAAGCAAAAAAGACAAGTTCTTTGTAAATTCTATACAAAATTAATATGTTAAAAAGACAACTTCTTTGTAAATTCTATACAAAATTAATATGTTTGAACTATATGTAAGTTTAACTAATATGTATTGGTTAGTTTGTGTCCCGCAGAGCCATAAAATGAGGAAACTCGATAATATTCTTTGTGATCTAAGTGAAAAAAAAAACGTAAAAACTTGATGAAAAAATTGCAAAAGGATGAATCAGGTGAATGAAAAAATTATATTCAATATGAATACTTCTTTTTTGAATTTTCATTAACAATATACTTAAAAATATTAGATAACATGTTTCAAACAATCCATTAATTCACATATGTTTAATGTTCTACAAGGACCAACAACGAAAAAACGAAATGTCGTCCTAAGAAAACAAAAATTATAGAAGATGTAAATGATGATGAATTGGTCCTTAGCTCATCTGGAGTGGTGTTGAAGGTTAATAAAAGGGGGAAAAACTTTTACAAAACTATGAGGGATATAGTGGAATGAACATGTAGACTTACTTTCAATTTATAATATGGAAATCAATCCAATGATTCCAAGAACCAGGTTATATCTAAACTACATGAAGCGTTTCTAGAGCAATGGTCAATGAGACCTCTCAGACTTGCAATAGCAAAAACATACAACAACAAAAAATAATAATTCAAAAAGTAATATTCCTAAAAATGTTTTTCTAGAATATCTATATATTACTACAAACCATTTCTTTATTAATATAAATTTTGTTATATTTAGTTTTCATATATCAATATAATACTAATTTATTGTCTTGTTACTTTTTCTAGGAAAATTATGAAAATCTCAAAGGATCAACGAGCTGATATCTGAAATATGTCAGTAGAGATGTTAAAAAAACTGTACAAGGAGATGGTCAAAGAAATGGACATAATTGCATCGCAGGATGAACCATCTCAACAACAACGTGCTTCAAATGTATGAAATCATTGAATTTTTCTATTAGGTACATATAAATAAATAATTTAGCATCAAATATTAATTTTCAAGTATTTTCTTGCAAAAAAAAATAAAAATGGAACCCATTCAGCGCATAAAACATGACAACAAGAAATAAAATGGTTGATAGCAAAGTTTGTGAGTAATTGTTATTTTCTTATAACATTAACTTAAGATTTCATTTTTGTATATTTTAAGTTGTTTTACAACAACGATCATTGAATGTCTTCAAACAAGTGTTAACATACAAAGAAGAGCCATTGGAAGAATTGATTGATATTGCGTTAAATAAATGTTGTGAGTATATGTTGGCATATCAAAAATTAATTGTGGAATTTGTAAGTATCTATGTTGTTTTACTTCTTTCATTTTACAATTAATGGAACAAAATAATCATTTATATTAAATATGTGATTTATTATGGGGTATAAGACTCGCAGGAAACAAAGTATGAACATATACCAACATAAGAGTTGTTCAGAGAAGGCATGAGATTTGATTTTGAAAGAATGTGTATCATTCATGACTTAATTATTTATATGGTACGTCGCTTTTCAATTTACATTCATGTATATTATTAGTCCCTGACGAATGCGTAGAGGGACAATAGCGATCGATAATTCGTTGACTTCATATTAGTTTGTCCTTTGACTATAAACTTTCGCATAATCTATATTGTTCGAACTAGAGAACTAAAAACATTATTTTTTATATAATAAAAAAAACCTTATATGTCATGATCTCATTGGAGTATAGATTCGAAGTCTTATTGCCAGCTTCACTATTCTCAATGTTTTAAATGTTAACATATCCAAAGTTTTGATCATGTACAGTCTTTTTTATTTTTATTATTTTTATTTAAATGTTTAGATATCCAAAGTTTTGAGCATCGACACTCAGTTTTATTAATAGTCCATGTCGAAGGCATAGAGGGACTGTAGTGATCGATAATTCGTTGACTTCATATTAGTTTGTCATTTGACTATAAATTTTTGCATATTCTTTATTGTTCGAATTATTATTATTATTATTAAGTACTTAAAGAAGCATTTTTTATTATTAAGTACGTAAACATGCCTAACACACTGCATTCTTTTTTAAATGTTTACATAGCATGAGGCCTTTAAACAGTCCTGACAGCCTTAAATGTTTACTTAACAAACATGTCACAATACATTTTCCTCTGATTTTTTGATACAATCTTGTCTGCAGTGAATTTGGGAAATATTGTTCTCCACCGACATCATCGGTTCACTGGTTGTTGCTTTCTCGTTGGTTTGTTGGATGTTGCTTATTGTTGTTTGCTTCAATTTTTCAAAGTTGAGATCATGCAGCTGTAGTTGGACCTCTTCGTGTTGTCTCACTGGTTTGGTGTTTGTTGCTTGCTCTTGTTTACTTCAACTTTGAGAAGTTGAAGTCCTGCACCCGCAGTTCGACCTGTTCTTGCACTTTGTAGCGTTGAAATCATGCACCCTTGTTTGCTTCAACTTTGTAAGGTTGGTGTCCTGCATTCCCAGTTGGACCTATTGTTGCAGTTTGCAGGGTTGAGATTTTGCACCAACAATTGGAATTGTGCTTATGTCGCTCTCCATTCACGAGTAAGTTTCAGTACCATGGTTTCATTCATATTCGTTGTTTGTTGTTTACTATTTGTAGTTTGCATGTAAGAATTTTCAATACTAGGAAGTGTTGTAAATCAAAATAAATGTAAAAAAAAACTAGAAATAATACCTGAGTGGAAATTATCTTACAATACATCCTTTTATGTGACTACTGGGATCAAAGAAACAAGAATGTATTACTATTCCTAAAAAGTGTTGAATGAGAAAGCTTGTTGCCTTTGCAGATCAATCCTAAATACAGAACCCACCTCTATCACAACCATAGTGACATATAGAAAAGGATATGGTATGTTCTCCTCATCTTTATGTTCCTAAAACCATGCATTTAGTGCATTTTTCAAGTTGTCCCCTTCCAATCACATATGCCCACTTCCATGTCCTAGACATCATAGCATAGCTCTTTGGAAAATGGCAATGCAAAGGGATTTTCCAAACGAATTCAGAGTTTTCATTGCGGATCAAACATCTAGAAGGAACTTCCCATCCTTTCTTTGCAGGTTATGACAAGGCAAGATTTCATTCTCTGAGGCAAAACCACATATAGTTGTTGGTTTTCTGCTAGATTTTGGGTCTTCCAAATCATCTTCCATCACTGTTTTCAGATCTAGACCTCATCTTCTGGAAATGATTCTTTGTAACATGAATGGACAGTTCATTGATCTGTCTCATAATGAGTTTCCCATTGCCCAATTTTAGAATATCTTCTTCATCTTGTAAGATAATTGAAACATCTTAGAATATCTTCTTCATCTTGTAAGATAATTGAAACCTTAAGAAGTTGTGCTATGTGTTGGTTTTGTTCTTGTGGTAAAAGTCCATAATGCCTAGTTCTTCCACTTTTGTTTATCCCACAGACCATCTATGTGAGTTTTATGAGTGGGAGACATCAACAAGTCATTTCAAATCTGTTTAGTGTTGATTTCTGAAGAGTGGGGATGAAGATAAATGATGAATAGGATTGTAAAGATATATACAATGGCAACGGAAACGCTTATAATATGCACACCTAAAATAAGTTCAAAAATTATATGTCTTAAATACTCAGTCTTTGTACATAACAAATTAATGGACAATTCACTGATCTGTCTCATAATGAGTTTCTCAGTGCCCAATTTTATAATATCTTCTTCATCTTGTAAGATAATTGAAACATCTTAGAATATCTTCTTCATCTTGTAAGATAAATGAAACCTTAAGAAGTTGTGTTATGTGTTGCTTCCGTTCTTGTGGTAAAAGTCCATAATGCCTAATTCTTCTACTTTTGTTTATCCCACAGACCATCTATGTGAGTTTTCTAAGTGGGAGACATCAAAAGTCATTTCAGATATGTTTAGTGTTGAATTCTGAAGAGCGGGGATGAAAATAAATGATAAATAGGATAGTAAATCTATATACAATCGCTACTGAAACGCTTATAAGATGCACACCTAAAATAAATTAAAAAATTATATGTCTTAAATACTTAGTCTTTGTATAGAGCAAATTTATAGTGTTGTTTAATTTGCATTATCTCTTATATATGGTTCATCGTTCACTATAGCTTTGTTTGTTTGTCATATACTATAGCAACCATGAAGCATTGAATATTGAAACGAAGAAGGTTGAAGGATACATAGCAGAATCGGTATGCAGTTTCGAACTTATAGTTTTATTTTTTCTTTTTTCTATTTGCATATTATCTAAACATAGCTAAGAAAAATCTTGAAAATCACAACTTAAAAGATGACACAAATAATATATGTTGATTGCTATCAAATAGATACAGACTCCATTGTACATGACAACATCGACCAGGTATTGCATAACAATGGGCTTTTAGATTCGCTGCATTCTTGTATACTGTGGGAGATTGCCTCTTCAATGCATTTCAAGTTCTATTGCATTTATGTTATTCCTCGACCAAGTTGCGCAATGGATTGTTAGATCATTTCTTGGCCTGTTTAGAAAATGACAACGTTGAGGCATTAGAGTCATATCAAAACAAATTGGCATCTGATTTCTTTTTCCAATTGCATGGAATACATGATGTTAGTACGCATTTTTCAAAGATGCAGTTGTCTGCATCTACAACTGTGCCTGCACATGAGAGGGGACTTTGGGGAGATACATTTTTTATACGGTGGATGGACAAGTGGTTGAATATATCAACTGGAATTTGGTCATTAACAAGAAAAAAAATATATCTACTATTCAACAGAATTGCATCTAGGGATCCATATTGCATCTTGTCATTATGAACCACTACTCTATTGAAAATTATCCATATGCAATCTTGGAGGACCTAATATTTACTTATCCCTCACCTGCAAAGACCTTCAATCACATTGGAAACGAATTATGCATCATATCCACTCCCATGGATTGTGTTAACGAATTATGCATCATATCCACTCCCATGGATTGTGTTAGCACTCTGTAAATCCATTTGGTTGATAAACAAACGACGAAGGTAACTTTTTCAACCAACTTTGAGACCCGAAACTAGCCTTTCGGATCTGGAGAGGGCTCTCTCATAAATGGCGCAATCTCCGCGCAGGATATGAATTTGAAAACAATGGCTAGATTTAACACCTATGGTAAAATGGGTTCTGGTTATATTGGCACAAAAAAGTAAACTTGGGCTATGGGGTCGATCTGAGAAAGAGTCGAAACAAATGACTCAGTGACTGGATTCAAGAGGAGAAGGCTAGGTGAGAAACAACCTTCAGTGTAAACCGTAAAGTGTGGCGGGAGAAAAACACAAAAAGTAACTCAAGAGCGTCGTTGTGGACGAATTCAGAGTTAGCTTGAGAGGAAAATGTTTTGTCTAAGTGGCGTGAACAAGGGGCGTTGTATAGCGAATCCACAGGTTCGAAAATTTGTTCTGAAATAGACAGTATGAGATATGAGATAAAAGGTAACATGAAACATAGACGCAAATAAAGAGACACAATACATTCGACTATCACAAATAGAATCTTTTCATCAAATCACGGGACCTTTGCATTAAATTTCGGTCAAAAACTCAGATTACATACAATAGCAGTCGTTTTCTCAAAATTGTTAACCAACCCTGTTTACATAAAAATGATCCCCTTATATAGAAAACTAATGTCACCCTTGGTTGTTAGGGTCGAGCTACTCTCTCCTGGAATCATGGATCCGTTTTCATTGAAAGAGAACAATAACTTCAACAGATTCACTAAAAATAGAAAACCCAACTTTGCCAAATCATAATCGTAACCGAAATATTCTTTACAGTCATTGATCATGATCCAAATTTGACCATATGGTTGTGATGAGCTATCATTTTCACTGGTCGACACTATGTCATCCCTGGACAGCAATTCTGCTACGCAACAGTAACCTACAACAAAAACGCAGCAGAATGCACAACAAACTGGTAAAATAGACGTTAAATATGACATTGTATCTCACTGATAAAAAACTATTTTTAGAAACTGAGAGAGTTTTTTGTAGTTAAGATTGTTATAAAGAAAAACCTCTCTCAGTTTATTGAAATTCATCTCCAACTGGCCGACATACGTGTTGCAAAAACATGTCTCGGATAAGAAATCACAAAAACTGAAAAATAGGGCTCAAAGATTCCTTCGAATATCCCAAACCGTGACACATTTTACAAATCTGAGAGAGGTTTTTATTATTTAGTTTGTCCTCGACAAAAATCTCTCAGGGATTTTCAAAATTCCTCTCCAGTTGGTTGGAAATTGATCTTGAAGTTGACCACTAAACTAATAATTTGTGTAGTGCGACATGTACCATGTGCGTAGGAAAATCCACTGCGCGACGAAATCCATTGCGCGACAACATCCTATGCGCGATAACATCCTCTGCGCGACAGCATCCTCTGCGTGACGACATTCTCTGCGCGACAACATCCTCTGCACGGTACGTAGTTGCAAATTGAAATGGGAATAAATAAATGATAAGCTTCCTTTTGAAAATGGCCCTTGGAGATGTTATATGATGTTAGGCATAAAAACAACATGGGTGATGACAGGCATGACTTTGCAAATTGTTGACAAACCTCTAACCTTAGCCATGAAAATCATGGTGGTAACAGCTAGCTCCAACGGGGATGTTATCCTCCCCGTGAGGTAGAAAAGAATAGTAGATCATGTGCCAATCCATTGGGCTTCTCCCAAACTCAACTTTCCAACTGTAACTTGTAACCTGCATCCGCTGAAAACCCAAAACTATGTATGGTCCAAACTGAAATCTGAAACTAAGCTGAAAAAAGAAAACTGCAAATTGTTAAAAGAAATGCTCGTACTACCGAGCTTATTCGCACTCCTACCTACCCTAACTGCTGAAAAAAATGTCAATCAAGTGAAATCAAAGTGCCAATGCAACCATGCAAACACTTTATCCACCTTTTGCTTTCTTTGTACATTCTTTCTCCAAAACTTGTTACTGTTAATTCTTTCAAAAATTTATCTATAAATTCCAATCTCAAAAAATTAAAAACATTGGGGTTGTTTACCGCCTCCAACAAAACTGCAAATGGATCCTCCAAAACATGCATAAAACAACAATCATGTTTCACCCCTTCCACTGCATCTTTTTTTTCATGTAATTCAACCTGTTGATTACGACAAAAGGCTGAAGAATATGTGGAGACTGCTGAAAATAACAATCTTTTGAATCAAAAGACAGTGATAGCTGAAATGAAACCCCTAGTGGCAAGCAATCCATATCTAACACTGATGTTGATTTACCATCATATTTATTTCCAAGCTGGTAGTTGATCACAGGCTGCAAATCTAAACTGAAACAACTTTCCATGTAATAAACAAAAGGGTCATTAAAAGTATGAGAAGGTTGTTAGTCCTCTTCACTTATAACAATTTTCTCATGTAAAACAATGTCACTGTGAATACAATCAGACTTCATTGCTTCCTCTGTCATCTCATGATTTACTTTCAACAATTCAAAGGAAGAAAAACATAATGGAAGACGGTTTTCATTTGTAAGTCCATTGCTTTCTTCATATTCAACATCATGCCCGGAGGATTTATGATTTGGAACATTACAAACATTTTGCTTCAACAATTCGAAAGAAGCAAAACACAATGGCGAAGTTCTTTCACTTGATTCAAAACCTTCTTCATTTTCTTCTTTGTAACTATGATATGTAGGCTTATTGCTCTCATTACACTGCTGAAAATGAACATTTTCTGATAGAGAACATGCAACTAGTTGTTCTAGGAATTCAACATCATAATCATCATCATATTTATCATATAAAGACAAATCAACAACATCTGCAATGTCATCTAACAGAAAAAAATCTTGGTACATCAACCTGCTCTTCAACAAGTTGATTTGCAAATTCATTTTCTTGACTGTCTACAAATGAATACATAAAACAATCGGCCCCGTGCTTATCATGGGATGGATCAAAAGGTAAATTAGCACCTTCTTTTTCAATAAGTGGAATATAATAATTTTCAAAATCATCATCATTTAAAGCTTCAAGAGGACATATGAAATTATTAACCCTCTTCTCAAGATTCAAATCAACTGTTCTCTGTTCATATTCATTGTCATGTTCTTTAGCATCCAACTCCTCATTTTGAATATGTTTACATGCTTGAATATTTTCTTCAACTTCCTGAGCATTGTTGAACATCTGTTGCAAAGACATAGACTTCCTTTCCATCAAAAGAAAAGATAAGTCTAGTTGAAAGGTTGTTACATAATGGAGCATGGCAACAACTTCAGGAGGTTAGATTTCTTTAGGCAGTTTATAATAAAGACTAGCAAACCTCCTACTGAAATTTGAGATGGTTTCATCTTTCATTCTTCTCATGGCATAAAACTCTGAAAGGAGTAGATCCCATGACTTTCTCTCACCCCAAAATCTACGGAAAGCTTCCTTCAGTTCATCCCACGAGATAATCAACT
This sequence comes from Picea sitchensis, assembly GCA_010110895.2. Classification (NCBI taxonomy): domain Eukaryota; kingdom Viridiplantae; phylum Streptophyta; class Pinopsida; order Pinales; family Pinaceae; genus Picea; species Picea sitchensis. The sequence continues at coordinate 18,689 of SNQJ01S0017648.1, read as the reverse complement.
AAGGTTGCAAATGTCTGAACCATGCTTTGGCATCTCCTTGTAAGGCTGAGAAAAATCCCTCATAGACACATCATCATGTTTGATCTCAAAAAGTTCTATAAAATGCTCAAAGACCTTGATATGTTTTTCAGCTGACTTTCCATCAAGCTCTCCATTGAACCAAGGAAGGTACTTATAATGTTTCAGAGGAAAGTCATGAAGGATGGAAGGAAGTTTAAGATGATTGTATCTTTATTGAATCTTAGAGGGTGTAGGATTAAGAATAGAAGGTACAAGTTCAGATTTGGTTTCATTAAGCTCACAAGAATGATCATGAACATCATATGGCTTAGAGGAAGGAGCTTGGCGAATATCGGTTATACAAGAAGAAGGAGGTATACCTACAGTTTGCCATGGAGGATATACAAGGGTAGTTCTCTGGGCTTCATTTGAATGCAGTAAGTGAAGAAATATTCTTTTGAAAAACTCAGGAAAGGACAAGAATATATTGATAAAACAAAAAAGTACTTCTTGGACTAAACTTAAGCTCAAGTACTTGATTTTTCCATACTGCTCTTCCATATCTCTATCAACAGGTCTCATTCTCCAGTGGAGTCTTTGAATTGCATTTGAAGCTTGATTGGAGTGGCCATGAAAAATTTAGCTCTGGATTCTTCTGCCAGTGGAATCACCTTCAAACTAATTTTATGATGTGTGGAGTCGCCAGAGCATAAATACAGCCAATATGTGCCTAAGTGTTTGCTGCTCTCAGACCTTAGAACTAAAACAATGTCGTTATTCCTAGGGAAAATTTATTCAATTCCGTCCCCGACAACGGCGCCAGAATGTTAGCACTCTGTAAATCTATTTGGTTGATAAACATACAACGAAGGTAACTTTTTCAACCAACTTTGAGACCTGAAACTAGCCTTTCGGATCTAGAGAGGGCTCTCTCAGAAATGGCGCGGTCTCCGCACAAGATATGACTTTGAAAACAATGGATAGATTTAACACCTATGGTAAAATCGGTTATGGTTATATTGGTGCAGAAAAGTAAACTTGGGCTATGGGGTCGATCTGAGGAAGAGACAAAACAAATGACTCAGTGACTGGATTCGAGAGGAGAAGGCTACGCGAGCAACAACCTTCAGTGTAAACCGTAAAGTGTGGTGGGAGAAAAACACAGAAAATAACTCAAGAGCGTCATTGTGGACGAATTCAGAGTTAGCTTGAAAGGAAAATGTTTTGTCTAAGTGGCACGAACAAGGGGCGTTCTACAACGAATCCACAGGTTCGAAAATTCGTTCTGAAATAGACAGTACGAGATATGAAATAAAAGGTAATAGGAAACACAGACACAAAGAAAGAGACACAATACATCTCACTATCACAACTAGAATCTTTTCATCAAATCACAGGACCTTTGCATTAAATTTCGGTCAAAAACTCAGATTACATACAATAGCAGTCGTTTTCTCAAAATTGCCAACCACCCTGTTTACATAAAAATGATCCCCTTATATAGAAAACTAATGTCACCCTTGGTTTTTAGGGTCGAGCTACTCTCTCCTGCAATCATGGATCTGTTTTCTTTGAAAGAGAACAATAACTTCAACAGATTCACTAAAAATAGAAAACCCGACTTTGTCAAATCATAATCGTAACCGAAATATTCTTTACAATCATTGATCATGATAAAAATTCAACCATATGGTTGTGATGAGCCATCATTTCCACTGCTGGACACTCTGTCATCCCTGCACAACAAGTCTGCTACGCAACAGTAACCTACAGCAAAAACGCAGCAGAATGCAGAGCAAACTGGTAAAATAGGCGTTAAATATGACATCGTATCTCACTGTTAAAAAACTATTTTTATAAACTGAGAGAGGTTTTTGTAGTTAAGATCGTTATAAATAAAAACCTCTCTCGGTTTCTTGAAATTCATCTCCAACTAGTCGGAATACATGTCACAAAAACATGTCTCATACAGGAAATCACGAAAACTGAAAAATAGGGCTCAAATATTCCTTTGAATCTCCAAATCCGTGACACATTTTACAAATCTGAGAGAGGTTTTTATTATTTGGTTTGTCCTCAACAAAAACCTCTCAGGGATTTTCAAAATTTTGCTCCAGTTGGTTGGAAATTGATCTTGAAGTTGACCACTAAACCAGTAATTTGTGTAGTGCGACCTATAGCCTGTGCGCAGGATAATCCACTGCGCAACGAAATCCACTGCACGACAACATCCTATGCACGACAACCTTCTTTGCGCGACAACATCCTATGCACGATAGCCCACTGCATGACGAAACGCATTGTGAGACAACATCCTATGCGCGGCAACATCCTCTGCGCGACAACATCCTCTGCGCGACAACATCTTCTGCGCAACAACATCCTCTGCGCAGTGCGCAATGAATTTTACATTGCCCAATGAATTTTGCAGCGCGCAGTTGCAAATTTAAATGGGAATAAATAAATGATAAGCTTCCTTTTGAAAATGGCCCTTGGAGATGTTAGATGATGTCAGGCATAAAAACAACATGGGTGTTGACAGGCATGACTTTGCAAATTGTTGACAAACCTCTAACCTTAGCCATGAAAATCATGGTGCTAACAGATTGCACATAGCAACAACTATTACATCTACTTGTGGAGATAGTTTGTTCAATGCAATTTGTTATTTAATAACAACAGAGTTTGATGTGCACTCACTGCGCCTTTACACTGTGGAATCCTTTTGCAATGCAATTATAGGTGGCATTCAACAGGCGTTTAATTGCTTGCATCAACACCTTTTACCATATCTCGTAGAAAGTATGTCGATAATTGGAAGTTGGAAAACAATACCTTGTAAACATGGCAATGCCATACGAGAAAGGAAATGTAGAGAGTGGCACATTCTATTTACAATAGATATCTATCATATTAAGAGTAAATATCTAGGTCTGGTCAACCCTATCAAATGGCACTGTCCATTCCTACTGTCTTGTTTCAAACTACGATCGAACAATTGACATCATATCATTGAAAACAGATACGCCACACATCCATTATCAACCTTTGATAAGAAATACTTCTAGTTCAAGGTCCATTGTCCATGCCACCTAACCCGCATCGAATCTGCATAAGCGTCGCATATTGTCTAGTCAGGATGAAACTCATCCCACTTGTCATCAGGTCATACAGAGCTTAAACAAAAAATGTAGACTGACGTGTCACCACTTGAAAAAGGTCATGCGTGAAAGAAATAAATACACTGGTACACTTCTTTCTAGACCTATGAGTTGTACAACCGGTCATGATGAGGTGAAAGGGAGCTTGACCAAGAAACAAAAACTCACATATCACAACCTAAAAAAAATTGTGTGTGCAGAACACGATCACATTTTCGCACTTTCCGTTGAACACAAACATCACATATCCAATGACAAAGAACATCATTGTTTGCACCATTGAGATGGTGAGGAGGCAATGCTCATAAGAAATGTTGATTCTACCTTCAACATGGCTTGTCAACAAGTGAAACTAGTTTCAAGTGGCAGCCACAAATTAACCTACCACAAGTTGAAAAAACTGATACGTGAGAGAAAAAGGTGCAACTACATATCCCACAAATGTCATGATACTGCCTGAGAGGGGAAAATCACATATCGTAGCCTAGAGCCAACACCATCCACTGCTAGCATTGAAAACCAACAAACACTTACTATCCATCCTTTTCTAGGAAAGAGAGATGCAAAACAGATCTATATGAAACAAATTAAAGACACTCCTTCCATTGCATGTGCGATTTGAGAGCAATTGAATTTCACACAAAAAACACTAAGTCTTTCACCCCTGACTTGCAAGAAGAATACCTTGGCTTGACACTAAATGATAGAACATTTTCCAGTAGCAATATTTGTCTTCCATGCAAACGATCACTTGAAAATGGAAAAATGCCACACTTTGCAACACATGACCAAATAAGATGTAACAGACCACACCAAATGTAAGTACACTTACAGAAATTGAAGAGAGACTTGTGTCTCTACGAATTGCATTTGCACAAATCAGACCCTGGGGCTATAAACGACCCCAAATGGGCTTAACAAGATGAATTATAAATGTCCATGTCCAACTAGAAATCCCTGCCATAATTCATTAGTGAGACAATGACAATTGTTGTAGCTCTCAAAAGACGTTTGCAGTACAAGAATGCATACCAGACAGATAAAGTGTGTGTGCACATTGTCATGAAATCATTAAAAGAATTATGTTCGAGGGCCCGGTACAAAGCACACAACATTTGTAGAAATGATAATTGGAACAATGTTCTTGAACAAGGAAATGACAACTCTACACAAACTTTTGACACTACTAGTGAATTTGATACAAGCGATGAATTAGAGAATGAAAGACCTGCTGAAGCATTGATACATGGATTCACTGACTCGCAACGCATTCATGACTTGCAAGACAAGATTGTTGAAATTGCACCTGTTGAAGGACAACGTCCACTTGGAATATTTAAGGACAAATTTGCTGAGGAAATGAACTTCCCAACACTGTTCTATGGAGATCCATGTCCCATTGACATCACAAAAGAATTCAACTACCAAAAAATAGTTCGATGGGAACTGTTACATTCAAGCGGTGACTTCTCATGTCACATAAAAAATTTGTTTTTCAAAACAATGCGCATAATAATTGAGCAAGTGCTCTCTTGCATGTGGGTGCAAATAAGAAAAGACCATCTACAAGGAAGAAATTTATTGGCCAGAGATGTCAAATACAAAGCAAACCTAGAAAAAATCCTAAAATCTGATATTGGATACATAGATTTCAAAAACATTCGCATCTCTCCTGACTACTTGCAACAAAACAAGAAAACTATATTTGCAACGATTCGACAATTGGGACCCCCAAAAATTTTCATCACATTTACAAGTGCAGACCATCACTAGGATCCGTTGGTGGCTACGATGTCTGCATTGTATAGGAATAGAAAAAGGAAAAAACAAACTGATACATTGGAAAATGACGACATTGACTACCTCAAAAGAAAAGACCCAGTGACATGTACTCGTTACTATAGACATAAAATAAATGCTTTGAGGCAATTGATATGTCACGATGAAACGTTCTTCGGAAAAATATCGGACTACTATTTTGTGACTGAGTTCCAGAATAGAGGGAGTGAACATGACCACGCACTGTTATTGATAGAGGGTGCACTGGTCTATGGAAATGATAACAACTCACAAATCGAGCAGTTTCTAGACAAATACATGACATGCAACGCAGATCATTTGGATTCATAACTTTCCAAAGTTCATAGACATTATCATACAAGAAGCTGTAAAAAATAAAAAAAATTCACATTGCAGATACAACTTCCCTGTGCCACCAATGAGAACAGCAAGAAACATACAACCAAATAGTTTAGAGGACAATGTTCTCGTTGAGAAATCTAAATCTTTGTTCACATTTCTAGAACGATGAGACTTCGATGACTTAATGAGCTTCGAAGACTTCTTGGCATAACTAAATCTAACAGAAGATGAGTACATCCAAGTGATACAATCTACACTTAAACAACCAAAAATTTTCCTTAAACAAAAACTTTCACATATTTGGAACAACAGTTTCTCCAAGGACATGCCAATTATGTGGAATGCAAATACAGATGCATAGTATGTCCTCAATGCATATGTTGCAATATCATATTGTACCTCATACATGACAAAGGTTGACAAATCTATGACAAGTGCATTCAGAAGAATACGCAGAGAACATGAAAAAAGTCATATTGATGCTATGCAAATGATACGTACACTTGGAAATACATTACTTAATCTTCAACAAATGCCCGCTCAACAAGAAATCCACATTTCACTTTCCCTGCCTCTGAACTGTAGTTCAAGGAAATGTGTCTTCATAAACACATCTCCACTTGACAAACGCACATTCGTGCTTAAACCACTATCTTTTCTAGAACAAGAGCTTGATAAATCAAAGGACGTGATATGTCGGTCTATTATTGATTATGACCTCCAACGTCCATCTCTATTAAGCATATCTGCCTTGCAGAGTTTGTATCGCATTACAAAATAAATGGTACACCCATATCAAAAAGAAAAATACCAAATGTAATACGCTTTATCAAATACAACAAACACATCGACTATGAAAACTATTGTAGAGAAAAACTATTGTTGTACGTTCCATTTGATCAAAATGAAAACACATTAAAACATAACTTCCCTACATGGGAAGTTGCATATATTGCTTATGAGACTACAATACACACCAATAAATCTAGATTTACATACAATGCCAATCCAACATGGGGTGATTTAGAAAGTGCAGTTCATGAACTAGAAAACCCTGACAATGTTGATGAGACATTAACAAACCATAAAACAACTAGAACTCTCTGTGAGTCCTACGATTTGCAAGCAGATTTGCCTTATCCTCGAGCATCCACCATTGAAAAATGTATCAATCTTGGCTTTCAAGTCACAAAACATCCTTTCTTTATTGAAAATAACGAATACTACATATTTAGACGATTGTTGAATCAAGAACAATAAGCAGTCTTAAAGGACACTGCAATTAAGAAACGCTTAAACATGCACACTCTTGTGCACTTGTTCCTTACAGGCGGGGCAGGAACAGGCAAGACATTCACAACGAAAGCACTATTCCAAATATTTATACGAATATATGATTCAAACAATTCGGCTGACCCTATGAAACCAAAGGGACTAATAGTTGCATATACATGAAACGTTGCATATAATGCAAGTTGAACAATGGTCCACTCTGCATTTTTAATGCCTTTTAACAAGTCACATTTTCTTCCACTCAACAAGGAAATGTTAGATACCTTGTCTAAGCTTTATGACGAACTACAACTTATGTTCATAGATGAGACATCTTTGATTGGAAGTCGCTTCTTATATTCCATTGATAATCGACTGAGAAACATAAAACATGTGCACACCGAATACTTCGAGGACATTGCCATGATATTTTGTGGGGATCTTTACCAGGCGCAACCCATCCAAGACTCTCTAATATTTGAACAACCTATAGGCAATATGCAAACAATGACACATGAATTTTGGAAAGACAATATAAAATGCTTTGAATTACATACTACAATGCGCTAGACAAATGAAACATTTATTGCAATTCTGAATAGAATGCAGACAAACAACCAATCATGTGATGACTTTACATATATCAATTCAAGGTGCATGCGACCTGCACCAACAAACCCAAACTTCCCTTACATATTCTATAAGAATAGGGATGTTCAAATGCATAACATGTACATGATATCTCTCATGCTTAGCGATGATATCATCATCAATTCAATTGACCTTGAAGAAGACAATCATGGCAATGTACCATGTCATCAACATACAACCACTTCGCCTTTGCAACTTGTCCTGAAATTAGACATGCTAGTTGAAATATATGCCTGCAACTATGATTCACAAGATGGCTTGGTGAATGGTGCAGATGGAATACTCAAAGCTTATACCAAAACATAAAAAGTTGATGTCCTCTGGATTAAGTTCCATGACACATATTGGTCGCCGACAAGCAAACAAGTTAGCTTATCTATATAATTCAAACATTGTGCGTGATTGGACACCTATCTTACGAATATCAAAACCAGTATAGACATCGGCAAAGACAGGTTAACTGAAGATTCGAAAACAGTTTCCAATTAAACTTGCATGTGCATGTATAGTCCACAGATCACAAGGGCTAACACTTGATAGTGTTGCGTTTGAACCTGTTGGAATTCAAATACATGGACCTGTGTACACAACGTTGTCTCGTGTCAGAAACATAGACTCCTTGTATTTGCTAAGCTCTCTTACAAAAGATAACTTCAAAGTCAAACATAAAGTTGATATTGAGATGCAACGCCTTAGGAATAGTGCAAAATGACATCTACAATATGATTACCAATCCATACAAACAAACTCATATGTATCAGTTCTCTCACTTAACACGCATAGCCTGCATGCACATATGGATGATATACTCAATGACTATGACACAATGCAATATGATATTTTGTGCTTGCAAGAAACATACACGACATTATGCATGCAAAACAAGCAATTTCCAAATCACAATTGCATATCAAGTTACATTACACACAGAGTGATGATATTAGTGAATAAACATGTAACAATTTTGGAACATATGCATTTCAAAGAAAACAATGTTGAGATGGTACTGGCAAGAGTAATCTTCCATGAATCAGAAATTGCAATATTGAATCTCTATGTCGCTCCGCATGCAACATTGCCCAACATACTGAATGTTGTTTCAAATGCATTACAACATTTACATCTGAACGAAACCATTATCATTCTAGAAGACTTCAATATTGACATGCTACAAAATAATGCCAGAACAAAAGAATTGGAAAATTACATGTGCAATTACAGTCTCCACTTTCTTTTGGATAAGATAAACCATGTACAGAACACACTTATTGACCATGTATGGTTAAATGTGCCCATTTCACAATACAACCTCTTTATCTTAGACACATACTGGTCTGATCATGATACAATTTGTGTTGTACTTGAATTATGAAATATACATCAATCATATTACAAAATCATATTTCTATGTCTTAAAGCATATCTGGCTAACTTGTTGCACATAACCAAATTATTCAACTAGAATCATCCAACTTCTTAGTTTTTCCTGGTTTGTAATAGATTTTGGACATAAATAATTCTATGTAGACACATACATGGATCAAGAAAAACAAAGGTACATGCTTCTAACACTATCTGTTGCTCTATTCTTTTGATTCTAGTTTACTATATGTAAATATTCTTTGTTTTTCCTTACATACCAACTTACATTCATGTTCATTGTATTTTGTACTTTCCTTCATTGAAACAAATAAAATAACTGGACAAGACAAAGAATTCTTAACCAAAAATGTAGAATAAGACATACAAAGGTGCATGCTTCTACCTGTATTCCATGTTCCATTGCTTTGTATTGCATTTATTCTGTGTATATTTATTCTACTGATTTGCAGCTCATTTTTTTTATATGTAGATGCTACATATCTTCCTATACATTAACTTATCTTCATGTCAATTGTATCTTCTGTGCTGCTACATTGAAATAAATAAAATTGTGTTCAATCTTTTTTACATGTGTTGCAACATAGCAACTTGGCTTCATGTGCATTGTATTCTCTGCATTGCTACATTGAAAAAAAACAGATTAGTTGAATAAGAGGATGAAGCCTTATGTGCCACAACTGAGGAAGTTGAAGTACAATCTTCCAAAAGGTATACCAACAATAATACTAGATCAAACACAATGCATATGCTTAATGTACATCGATATCAATTATGAACAATAGACAATGTGTATGCATATTTAATTGTTTTCATGTTTGATGTACACATGTTTGCATCAAAAAAAGTTGGACAAGTGACATGGGCATGACTAGTCAATCATCGCAAACATCAACACAACGACACGACCAAAGGTAAAGATTCATCGATTACGTTATTCCTATGTTTAGGAAACAAATATCCTCAGTTATTTAGTCTACTATGCCATGGTAAATATGTTTATGTCATTTACAACACATGTTTTTTAGTTCACAAGAACTATTGACAAGTACAAGTGAAACACCCAACATAGTGCAAGGTCTAGAGACTAAAAGGTATGGTTACAAAACTCTAACCTGCATATTTTATCCAAATTGTGCATCTACTTGTACATTGATGAAAAAAATAAAAAAATAAAATATATATATATATATATATATATATATATACAGACTGCCATTCACATTACTTTTTAATGTTAAAAAAAATGTCACAAGGTCTAAACTTATACCACCCAGTATACTATCAATAGAAGGCTTGAACAACCGCCAAACTGGACAACTGTTCATCGGAGACATAATGGTCATGTATAACACCTACTTAGACAAGGCAAACAAACATAGATGTATTATGCATGCAGACATGACAGGCAACGAAGCCATGATGACAGTTACACTGACTATCCCTACACAACTTGTCCAAAAACATGCAGAGAAGATCTTGCCAAGTAATGGGATATCCATTACAAATTTCAATATATTACCGAAAACAACATATGATCGTGGTGATTGTGATCGAATTATATTGCTTAATGAAACAAGTGTTGTCGAAAAAGTTCCCGCGGTTTGTTCAGAATATCATTTTGTACTAGACACAACAATCAATCAATTTGCAGAGAACAACGACATTTACCCAATTGGAACCATTGGTGCAACTGTCACATTTGAAAGAAAAGTTGGTTCACAACATATTCTCTATATAAAAGATGGAAACTCAGAGAACGACAAGGAAATGGTATTGTTTTCCATACCTTTTTTCTTTTCTTTTCTTTCTTCTTTTCTTTACTTTTCTTTTGTCCTTTGCTTTGACATGCTCATATATCTCAGACATCTTAGATAACTATTAAATTGTTCCATGGTGCAGCTACAATTGTTCAACACCTATGTAGATTTATTTTCCTCAATGGAACAACAATTGCATAAAGGGCAATTTCCAATTATGTTGTTCAAAAATATAACGAAGAAAATAGATGTTAAAGAAATGATCTTTCACACAACCCAAACAACATTTGTAACAAAATTGTGAAAAAACATAGTACAGGATCTCAAGAAACTAACTAGCTCCACAACTATTGTACATATACATATACACCTCTAGGAACGATTTACACAAAAAAAAAATTTGCCTTCGACATCTTTGTGCAACTTTTTTGTTGTACACATATATATTATATTGTTCAATATATTAACTACCATGTTCATCTGTGCAGGTTGAGGGTGTTCTGGTTGCAGCAAATGCCTACTTGACCCCCTTCGAATCTGTATGTGCCAATTTCAATTCTTCTGCTTTTGCCTCCACGTTCATAAATGATGGCATAATTGATTGTCTACGATTTGGTGCAAAATGCCCTTACATATATAGTCACTGCGTTAACGTTGTCATCCAAACCCTCAATAACACAATTGTACATTGTACAGTTAGACAACCTGTATTACAAGATGTGTTTCCTGGGTTGACAGAATTGTCATATGAAATATACCTACAGAAAAAGGCAAAGATTGTCTGCATGCTACGTGACTTCTGCGTCCATAGCAAATTTATCTTAAATGATGACAATACCATACTGCATATCGGCTAAACCCAAAAATAAAATAAAATTACATATCATGTGTTGGCAAGAAACTAAACAACGTGATCTGTTTCTATCCATGTTACCCAATCAATATATGAATAAATTTTTCCACTACCATGGCAAAGTGAACTGGACACACATAAGATTGTTGAGTCCAGGAATGAAAAGCATGAGGAAAAACCTCATACAAAATACCCAATTATGAATAAATCAGGTCCATCGTTTGAGATGTCAAAATGCCTTGCTCTTTTGAATAGAGCCATCATGCATTTTCAATAATATTGTAAATTTTGCATTGTTCAAAGTCCATTAAGTTAAACGCTGACAATTTTTTTCCAAAACTAGTAATGTTGGAACATTGTCAGGTCAACGTGATCTTGGTTCATAGTAATATATATCAAAAGCAAATGTTCATAGTGATCCTGGTTCATACTATTATAGTAATCACCGAATTTGTTGGTGCCTATTTGAGAGTTTGGTTATAGAAGGGATACAATGCCCATTCCTTGCTGATTTTTGCTTGTGTTGTGTTTGCCAAACTTTTAATCATGTGCTTTGGTGTTGTAGTTCAAGGTTCTCACATGCCTGGTTTTTGGATTATGACTAGATAATAGATTCATGATCTTAGCGCTTTTTCTGTGATCTTAAAGAATATACAGGACCTGCCTTTCCTTTTAATGCAGGCTATGTGGAGCAAATGTAATACGTACTTCATTTAACTAGTTTTGCTTGATTACTGAAATTACCAGAATTCTTTTTTGTAAATATTTTGAAAAAAATAGAAAGATATATGCTAGTTGAAGTCAAATGGAAATATGCTATCAATCACACAAACATAAATTTCAAGTTCTACATTGTTATACTTGCGCTCACATTGACAACACAATAACTTTATTTCAACAACCCTCCATTGTTTTCTCTTTAGCTTTTCGATGCTTCTCTTACACAAACACATCCTCGAAACTATAAGTATGACCCACTTTCTCTATTCGTTGATTGAACTTTCTGTAGAGCTGTGTAAACAACTTCATAGTTGTTGTTGGTCCTAAAGTCTACCCCTGGCTGCTAAAGGGCAGAGCTAGGCCACTACAAGTTTGGAATGCTCATTGTTTTCAATTTGTTGATCAGTTAGAGGGTTGGTTTACGAAGACAAGAGCATGGCGAGATTGGCAAGATGGTATGGATGATGGTTCTCCTTGCCTATTGTTACACCAATGTCAGACAAGTGACATAATAAAGGTAAAAAATGGAGGGAAACAACAAACCATTCAATAAATAATCTGGTGCAAGAAGTTTAATACTTAAAATAATGTTCCAACACATTAAACAATGTATCAAAAACAAATTTATTGTGACAGGTTGCAATACAAACAAATCTTCATCAAAGCATTAGCTTTTCTCACAGGCACCCCGGGTGCTCCCCAGTCGCCTGAACTGACCGATAGTTCGATCTACGAAATCAACGTCCCTATTATCGAATTGGCAGAGGTGAATATTATGGGATCTGAATTTTTTTTTGTGTGGATCTTGAATTGGGAAAAATTGTTGGTTATTTTAGTTTTTTTAAGGCACTATCATAGTAAGAATGCAACATTGTGCTAGCCCATTGTTATCTACAAAAGGTGTTGACGTCATGTCCCTGTTTAATATTGTGCATATATTAAAGCTTGTCATATTTGAGAATATGCTTGCATATAAAAATGTTAAGTCATATATTTTGTCTATTGTTTATGGGTTTGAACAAAATTTGCGAGCCGAAAACACCCTTCAAATTGGAACATGGTTTATATTTGGGCCACAAAAATACTATTAAAATAAAATACTATGAATAATATTGAAATAATTATAAACAATTTTTTTTAAACTTGGACCAGAGTTTGTCGAGCTCCAAGTATATTTCAAAGTTGAGAATGTTTTTCCCATAGTTAATGTGTTTATATCGCTTGATAATTATCATACTAAGTGTTGTTGTGTGAGGGATATGTTAGTAACATTTCTTGTCACGGGTTCAAGAGGCATGCAGGTCTGCAAGTCAAACAAATACTCAAGCGCAGCTCGGGAGAACTCTCGCCTTTCCAAGTAACATATCAAGCGAGCCTGCGAAGTTTTGCCATCGGCAGCCGAGATCCATCCATGAAGAAAATCAACGGTCATCGGGATCTCGGGGTTGTCAATTCAC
>SNQJ01S0017647.1:33103-71174 GCA_010110895.2 Picea sitchensis | reverse complement strand
TTGGATGTTTGTGTGCAGCTTCCGTCAGGTTCTCCGAGTCTATACCCTTTCTTGAACGTCTACAAAGTATTTCAGTCATCATTTCGCATCTTCTAACTTCATACTTTGGGGGGCATTCTATTACACGCCAAAATCACTCAACTGGATAAGTGTCGCATGTTCCTCTCAATTGTCGTAAGTGTCGCATCTTCCTTACAACTTTCGCAAGTGTTGCAAGTTGATCACAAGTGTTGCAAACGTTGTTCAAGCATACTGCCATGCCAACAACACTAAGGAGGCACTTAAAACATCTCATACACTTGATTTGGAGAAGAGGAATTGATTAACTCAAGTCAAGAAACTCTTGACACCTGAGAAGAGCTCTTAATCAAAGGTTCTGAGGGTGAGCGCTCCCCTATGTTAGTCTAGGGAGCGTTGGCGCTCCCCTATAAGGCTTCAGGGAGCGTTATAACGCTCTCCTGCCCCTTTGAAGGAGCTCTATCCACCTTTAGGGTGCTGTCACTCCCCTCAAGCTTCTTAGGGAGTGCTACAACGCTCTGATGCCCTTTTTGAAGGAGCGCTGCCTAATCTGAGGCAGTAGTTGGCCCGTTGAGGAGAATAAGGGGAGGATCTTTCAAGTTTAGAAGGAAGTTGCATTCGAATTCTTGGTTCCATCAGGAGATCCCTGATCTAAGGAGGAGGTTCCTCAACTTGTTCTAAAGATAACTCAAGAGGTTAAGCTCCTCTTAACCTATATAAGCAAGCTCTATGATGGTGAAAAAGGGGGAAGAATTGCTAAGCATGAAACCTATGATCTCATAGGAAACACATAGTCAGCCAAAGGAGAGTGATCAGTGAAGCTACTGTCATCTAGGTTGTGGATCTTTCGAGCAAGGGTTAGACGAAGGGGACTTGACAAAACTGTCACATTCGCATCTACAATTATAAGTACTACTGTCGTTATTCTCATTAATATGACATGCTTGGCCTGTTTATTTCTAGTTTGTGTCTGATGTTACATGAACTTATCATTGATAGATAGATCTATTTTCGAGCTAATATCAATAGAGTAGGAAGTGGTCGTATCTTGTTTTTCTATAGGACTCAGCGAGGAGCAAAGGATCAGAGCTCAACTCAGAGCGTGCAGGGACAAACGTCGATAAAGAGGTACTTCTGTTCTCTTTCCTTCTCATGTGTTAGTTTGGATAGATTTGAAAGGAAGTCAGTGTCCACGTTAAGCATTTTCTGTCGTAGAGTTAAGGTCAAGCTCTTTGAGGTAATCCACCTGTCCGCAGGGAGATTTTCCTACAACTGTAGTCATATATTCTTTGCATTGGAGATATAAAATCATTACCTTCAAAAACGCAAATTTTGATCTTTTGAAAGGTTTCTCGCTTGAAGTTGGTTCAACTCATTGAGAGGAGTCTTCCCCTACGAGGGAATCCCCTCTCTCCCACTAATTTAATTATTGTTACAAAATTTAACCTACAACCATTAGGGATACATAACCCTAGATACTAACACTCTCTTAACTCCTAAACTAACCCTAGACTAGCTCTCTGTTACACATTAAAATTCCTCACTTCGATAATGTCACATTCTCATTGTCGTAAGTGTCACACTTTTGTCACAAGTGTTGTAAGTGTCACATTATTTTCACATAAGTATTGCATCACAAATGACACCATGAAAACACTTCATACAACCCCTAAAAATGTTAGAAGAACAATCCCCATCATTTGACAGTCGAAACAAAGTGTTTTTCTATGGGAATTAGTCATCTTGGTGACTTTTAGAAGATCAACACTCCACTGATCATATACAGAGAGTACTAGAACTCTTTGTCTATATAGCAGGGAGTGTTATAGTGCTTTGTGGCCCATTTTAAGGGATAACCAAATTGGTTAATCCATTTTTGTTCTAAGGACAACTATGAATGGATCGAGTTGGTTTGGATCGAATCTAACCCTTAGGCTACATCTGAGGGAGATATAAAAAATGATAGAGTCATATCCTCAACTAATCCCAAATATAACCAAGGTGGTTGAGCCTCTCAAAACCTATAAATGGAGGCATTCTCATGGTGAACAAAGGGAGAAAATAATAATCAAAGAATTGTTATTCTAATCGTGTTTATTTTGAGCAAGGGGTTGGACAAGGAGGACTTGGAGAGGCTGTTGCAACATCATCTGGAGTTTGTAAGTGTCTTTTTAAAGTTCTCATAAATATACTTGGCCTATTTATTTCTATTATGTGTTTACATGTACTTGTCTATGCTTGTTTTAATCTTTTGTAGATAGATTGATTTTATCTAATCCATTAGAGTAGGAGATAGTTGTTTGTCTCTTGTTATCATTATAGGTATTGATTAGAACTCACAGATTGGAGCAACTTGGACAAAATTCGAAAGTGAGGTACATCATACTATCCCTCCTTCTCTCTTTTTCGATGGATAAACTTAATCTATAGGAATGGTAGTGTCTAAAGGTAGTTTTCTGTCTTGGTAGAGGGGTCTGTAATCCAAGGGAAAATTCACTTGTTTGCAGGGGAATTATTCCGTAACAGAAATTGGCGTCTCCACTAGGGAATGAACTTTCCATTTTTGTTCTTTCATTGGTTTTTTGTGGCTCTTTATTATATTTATATCCCGTTTGTTTATTTAATCTATCCTTACATATTTTCATCTTTGCTAAGTTGTCTCGCAGAGTCTCTGTTTGAATTTCCCTGAGTTTTTGAGTTTTCTATTTTTTTCTAAAACTTGTCTTAGGACTAACACCCTATCCAATTTAAGTCAGAGCACTGATTTATTGATCGGTGCTCCCCCAAAGTGTAATAGGGAGTTTTGTAGTACTCTGGTGCTTTGATTACCAGAGTGCCGATTTTTCTTGCTTTGAAAAATTACAGCTCTCTTGCTTGCTAGGCATAATCCTTTCATATTTTTCTTTGACTCATATTTTTTTTCTGTCAAATATTTTCCATTGTTTGACTCAAACTTGGTACTTTTCATTCTTTTAGTCTTGATTGAGTTTGTGTTGTCTTTCGTTACTGCAAAATCAACTATTTTTCTAAAACTTGGTTTGTTTTTGCTGCTCTTTTAGATTATCTGATTGATTGGATGTTGTCATAAGGAAGTTCATTGATAATAGTATAACTTACTTTGTCTTTTATCCCTTACTCAATTCCGGAAGGCTATTAAGTTTGATTTTTTCTTTTGGTGTTTTTCTTTGAGTGGATAGTTTTTTCTTCTTTTAGTCTCTTATTGACTGCTTAGAGCGTCCTTGTTTGTGCAATTTTTCTTCTTATTTTTTAAAATCATAGTGGTGAAGTCATTTTTCATTATTAGTGAAAGCAAGAAGCATTAGATGAAAGTTTCAATTTACATTTTCAATCAAACAAAGAAATACTTGTATGCATTGGTTTTGGATATTGGAAATTTTTTCTTTATAATTTGGCCATTGTTTGAATTCGTGTTGAGAATGAAATAAAATAAAATTTTTCATTATTGAGTGTTTTTTTAGTGACAAAAGAAAATAAATGTTGATTATGAATTCTTGAGCAGAAGGATGAAAACATATGTATAGGAATAGGGATTTGAATTTTGGCAATCAGTTGTAGATGGATACAAAGAACCAACAGTTCCGCCAATAAATGACAATGAAAAGAAACTCAGTCTAAATAATTCCAAAGCAACAAATGCACTTCCGAATGATATTTGTGATTTGGTATATACCAAATTTATACATTGTAAATACGCTAAAGATATTTGGGACAAACTTCAAAATATTTATGAAGGAGATTCAAAATTCAAAGCAACAAAGCTTCAAACTTAAAGAGGTCAATTCAAACAACTAAAGATGAAGGAATATGAGAATATTGCATCTTACTTCTTACAAGTTGATAAAATAGTGAATGAAATCATAGGATTGGGAGAAGAAATTGAAGAATTTGTAATTGTTCAAAAGGTACTAAGATCTCTTCCTATGAGATTTGATCCTAAGATATCAACACTAGAAGAAAGAGAATATCTAGACTCAATAAGCATGGATGAACTACATTGAATCTTCATAGCCTATGAAATGAGAACTGAATAGGAAAATCCAGGTATAAAAGAAGCAACATTCAAATAATACAAAAGGTCAAAGAAAATGGGAAAGAAAAAATAAAAAGAATATAACAATAACACTGACATCTAAGAAGACGATGAAGACATGGCCAACTTTGTCAGAAGATTGAACAAGGGAACCAACGACATATATAAATGTAATATTCCATTGTTTTGTTTTAATTGTGATGGTATTGGTCATTTTTCTAACAAATNCAATAACACTGACATCTAAGAAGACGATGAAGACATGGCCAACTTTGTCAGAAGATTGAACAAGGGAACCAACGACATATATAAATGTAATATTCCATTGTTTTGTTTTAATTGTGATGGTATTGGTCATTTTTCTAACAAATGTTCTCATAAGAAGAAAATAAATGATGAAGATGATTCAAATAACAAACAAACATAAAGAAAAAAGAACAAAAAAAAAAGTCTTCAAGAAAAGTTTATGCACCAAAGAAGACAACTCCTCATTAGATGAAGATGAAGTTAGTGAAAGTGAGACATAAAGAGTTCTATTCATGGTGATAGAAGATTCTGATAAAGAAGACACCGAAGAAGAATATGAAGAGGTTGAATTTGACTACCGAGAAGAATTGTTGATTTCTATATAAGTTATAATAAGAGAAAATAAGAAAAACAAGAAGCTCCAAGAAGAACAAGACAAGAAATAAGACACTCAAGAACTATAGAAAATGATCACAGAATTGAAGGTTCAAATAGAAGAAGATAAAAGAATTGAAGAAACACTCAAAGAACAATTAGAAGAAAAAGACATGATCATTGGAAATTTGGAAGCAAATATTGTCACATTGAGAAAGGATATTCAAAATAAAAATATGCAGAACAACTCAAATTTTTTGGATGACATTATCACCAGTCAAAGGCCTAATCATGACAAGTCCGGACTTGGATACAATCAAACAAAAAATGGATCAAGCTCCAAAATGACAGATCAAGAAACATATCCAAAAAACTATGCCAAAATAGTCAAAGGGGATAAGAAGTTATACAAGGAATATCACAAGGACACTCCTCTATCAAGAAGATTCATATTTTAGAATCAATGACAGTCAGAAACAAGAAGGCCTTAGGAAAAAGAAGTATTCATAAGAGTATCTCCTTTCAAAAGATCTTCAACTCCCAGGTATCAAACTATATTTTTTGGTTTATGTTATGCATGTAATAATTTTGGACATAAATATGTAAATTGTAGAGCTAATATCAGGAACATAAACAAGTTTCAAAGTCATACAAAAAATGGTTATCCAAGAAGGCCTAGAGAAACACATAGAAGAAGCTACAACAAGTTTGAATCATTGAGCACTGAAGTGGAATGTTACAAGTGTTACACATCAAAATTACTCACTTCAATGATGACCTACTGTCGTCATCACAAATGTCGCAAGTGTCACAAATATCATACTATCATCTTGCCTATGTCGTATTGTTGACGAGTGAAATTGACCGCTCATAAACTGGAGGGGTGGATCCGGTCCGGGGTTGTCTAAATAACCCAAGCCATTTGGGATGATCCACTCCAATGAGTTTAGCGGCTCCGTTGGCCGATCTAAGTCCTAGGAAAATGAAAGAAAAACTAAGCTAAAGAAACTAATCTAAGTGCAACAAGAAATTACAACAAACTATATACAAATCTAAAATATATATATACAACTTACTTACTAATATTATAAAATAATAATTCTATGAAATTAAATGTTCATCTATAAATACAATTAAATCTCAATTACATATGCACAGTATTTACAGAATGCAAATTTTAATTAAAACTTGCAAAATCATTTGTAAAATGACAGCAAAACTATTATTTTTGGATTTTTTATATCTTTCCTGAGAAAGGAATCAAATGAAAACTAGCTGAGATGATCAATTAAAATAATAATCCTAACTGTAAATCTGAAATATATATCTATTTAAACTACTAATAATTCTCGAATTTATTAACTATTAAATTGCAAATAACGAACTAACCTGAAGTAACGCTTCCTATTTGTCCTGTGCACAGTACTCGATTTAGCTATTTGATGGGAGTAAACCCACACCATATTTTCCACAAGCTTCTTGTAAACAGGAAGCAACAGTTCTCTTTGGATACAAATGACAGAACAAACAAGACATAAAACTACAACAATCTTAAAGTTTACAAATTATCACATTTAGATAAATCCCTGTGCGAAGATCTGTACAGAACAGTTCATTTAATTAAGAAGATAAACCTTCTGTTAATTAAATTCAAACAGAGTAATTGCTGTGAGTAAAATGAGATACATCAAATATGGACAGAATATAAATCATAACGCATCAACCTGTAACAAGTCTTGATATCTAAAGTAGTCAATAACTTGATCACAAATTAAAATGCACAAAACCTGAACGAAAGTATGATAAATTGAAAGCTAAAGTTGTTACAAAAGATCCACTTCCATTCGAGTCTGTATCATCATAAGTCCATAGTATTTTTTCTCCCAACAGTGATGGGTTCATTAAAAAAATTAATGAGTATATAAAGGCCACAGGGTAAAACATCCCTGTGGGAATTATCAAAAACTGTTTGGAAAAATCTAGGAACAATCTCCCAAATCTCTATTTATGCCTAAGACTAACAACTTAACAAAACTATATAACAAAAAACATGTTCTAAACTGCCACAACATGTTCAATTTCCCATTGCAATTCGTATGCACCTGTAGGTGGACAAGAATAAACAAGTTTAGATAATGTTTTATTTGTAAAATCAACAAAAATCTAAATTTTATGACTAGCTACAGAATCTCACGATTCTATAGCTGGTCATATTTACAAACATAATCATTTTAAATCAATCCAAATGATAATAGAAATACATTCGACCTATTAAACAAACCCTTAGTTACTAATTCAAAGCAAAGAAAATCATTCACGTTAGAAGTAACCAAATCTTTTATGCCAATTTGAAACAAACGAAATCGTGTTTAATTAACTGAATGGTAACAGGGATATATGCGATCTGTCAACCAACTTTTTATTACCGATTTGAAACAGACAGAATCACTTTGACAATTCAAAATCAACGACATCATTTTTCAATCAATAGATTATATTCTATTTATCAAACCAATCTTTGATACTAATCCAACACATACACAAACGACTATTCTAATTCAAAGCATACAACATCATTTCTGAATCAAACCAAACAGAATTGAATCGAACTAACTCAGAGCCAACACAATCGTTATACTAATTCAAGAGAAATACAATCGTATTAAATCAGTTCAATCAAAACATAGCTATATTCGATTTTAGCAAACAAATCTTCAATGCAAACATAATTCAAAATGAAATCAAAATAACAATATCATTTTTGAATCTATTTAAACAAAACATAACTAATTCAGAGAAAACACAATCGGCTAACCAAATCATTCAAAATCGATGTTGAAATGACATACCTGGGCTGTAGGAAAACGATTTGGTCAGGATAACTTTGAGTTGACAAAGGCAGTTTCTACCTCAACATTTATGAAGACGATAGAACCCGTAGTCTTTTGCTTCTTATCATGAGCTTGTAGCCTGTCATTTTCCTTTGACAACACAATAACCCGTTCCTCCAATGATTTAATTTTAGATTGCAACAGAGGAACATCTGTGTAGTAACGTTCAAGCCAAGAATTGCATTGAGTACACGGTGGTTGATCGGGCCGAGCCACTACAGGTGGGGGTTATTTTGAATTACCAGGGCTTCCACTGTGAAACTTAATTCCCGGGAAGTTAGGGTCATCCTTGAGGCACGGTGGGAGGTTGGACACGTAGTCGTAGGGTTCAACAGAACAGAGGAAATGAGAGTAAGGGTATTCCTCGGTTAAGAAGCATTCAATCTCAGAGTCCGAATCCTCGCTCAAAATAATATGCTTCTGGTCTATGTTTTGTTTAGGCTTGTTCTGAGCACATCTAGATACCCATCGTGCGTTTTTCTTTCCCTTACAATTGGCATCAGTATTACCCTTGCCTTTCTTCCTTACAGGCCTCTTAAAGGTCTTAGTATTGTCTTTAGCACACGGGTCGGCCATGGTGTCAGGTAGGTCAATGTTTGGGTAGTTCGAGGGTTTGACAGGGGGTAGAAAGGTAGGAGGTGGCACGACAGGCCCAACCAGGGTTTTGGATACCACAGTCTTATCCACTTGAACACATTCGGGAGTGGAAAAGCCATTCCTTGATAGGAAGGCTTTCCAACAGTCACCACTAAGCTTCAAATGATGAACGATAATGATTTTGATCAAGCAATGTTGGAAAAGGCTGGAATCATCCTTCTCTCGCTTAAATCGTTTGGACATTTTATATAGGCTGCATAGGAGGTAGTGAGGCATATTCAGAGGGAAGTCTATGAAATTCATAAGAAACCTGAGATGGTAAAGAAACACTAAACCAGAACGACCTTCACAAGTCACGAATTTATTAAAAATGGATAATAGATCATGCCACCTAGACTTAAGGGTAGTGACAGGCATACCTCTGTCACAACTAACAATTTTCCTTGATGTGAACAGGAGCAACCATGGCACCTCGTCCACTTTCGAATTCTTAAACCACCTCTGTCCTTTAGCTGGAAAGCCTGTAGCTGAGCTGAGAAATTCCTCATTTAGCTCGAGTTGGATATCCCCAACCTTAGCCCTGCATTCGTCAAACGTGAGGGCAAACTGTTGGGTGACCGCGAGGTTAAAACCCTCAAATTTTTGGATAAAAACTAACCAACCACCATTCTCCAGGTCTTCACGAGCATTGTCAAATAGTAGGAGTGTTTGGATGCCATTAGGTTCTATGCGCACTACAGGTTCCATAGGAGAGAATGCACAGTTGGTAGGGTAGACGGTGAGGGGGGATGGAACGAGTATACGCAGATCTAAAATCTCTCCGGCTTCCCCAAAACCAACATAGGTAACCCAAGATACAAGGTAGGCATTAATGCCTAAGTGTGCGAGGGTGGTGGAACGAAACAAACCCATGCAAAACATTCATATCAAAATGTACAATCGACGCCGCTATGGTGATTCAAATCACTATTGGAGTGTGCTAAAAGAAATGTAAACGACATGCCAATCAAACAACTATTGAAAACCATGATAAGTCGACTCAAATATTTGCACAAGCAATAGTGTTTGCATGATTTGAAACAAAACAATATTTCGAATTTAGCACCAAAGATTTGACCATAAAAATTATGCATTGTAAGAAACCATTGCACCATTGGTCTAATCACAATGTTAATGTGTTCTCAACAAACCATTGCACCAAGGAATTTGATCAAAGACAATAGGACATCAAACCACCATTGTATCAAGGATTCGATCACAATCACCAGAATACCACTGGATCACAATATTATAAAATGATGTCATATTAACAAAAATGTAAAGTGAGTAAAGATTTGGTGTCTTGCCAACTGTGCGACTATCATTGAGTTAGAAGTGAGATGACCACATAAACAAGAGTAACCATAATAATCTAGTGACGATTTTAATGCCATCGACATGACTTCGAACTCAAGGTTTTCATGCTTGTAGTCGTGAAAACGAGAATAAAAGGCAGGTGTGCGAATGCGCAAGATAATAGTGTTGTTTTATTCAAAAGATTGCGATGAGAATCAAGGGTTCCAAAACACTTGTGTAGGCATATTATAAGGATAGGATAAAAATGCAAAATGGCTGCCACCAATGGCGACACACTGGTAGAAGAAGTTATCTCTGCCAAAAGAACAAATTCAGATTATGATAATGAGAATAATTCCGACTCAAAAACAACCAGAAAATTGTTTAAACATCATCATTAATCAAATATTCTAACAGTGTTTAAAGGATGAAAACTGATAACAGTCTTAAGAAAAGCGAGCCACTATATTAAAGACAAAATCTCCAATACTGTTGATAGAGCCACTGCTGCCAGCAGGTGTTCATAGCCTCGACAGGGTTGTCATTTAACCCACTCTGATATTCGTATCCTACCAAGAAGTTCCAGATCAGAATAAAGGACATTTTAAGGTCAAGAGATTTCATACTTACGAATTTTCATATACCCGACATTGCTTCGCTGCCAGCGGGCCTGTTCAATACCCCGGCGAAGTTGTCTTGGCGTCATGCATGCATTTACCCACTTCCAACAGACCTGTTTAGCATCTCGGCGGGTTTACAAGCACTTCCCACAACTCTTTTATGATTTAATTTTTTAAAGATATATAATTGAGCGGGGTGATGATGAAAATTATGATATTTTAGACATATTTTTACAGACCTTGAAAGAATCTTTTAAAACTGTCCTTCGTTAAGATTTAGAGATGGTTTGTTTACAAAACCGACCTTCTAAGGCAGGGACACATCTTCTGAGTCGTTCCCTTAAGGAATAGGGACAACGTAAGAAGATAATGGATGATCGTGACATGATTCACTCACAGACTGAAATCAGTAAACTTGTTTCAAACAACAGTCTTTTCTCAACATGGTAGTAAATTTCAGAAGTATTATAATTGATGTTTAGAAAAAATTTCAGCAGTCATTTCAGTGAAAGAAATTTTTTTTTTCTTTGTCTCAACAGTTCAAAATTCAGGTATGTGTATTTCCAAAAACAAAAACTGATAAGCGCAAGGGGAAAAATCAAAACCAAAACAGTAAAAGAAAAGAAAACAAAAGAAAAATATTTACACAGTATACACAGGGTTGTCATCAAGCGAAATATCTTTTCAGATCTTGGCCAGTCACCAGATAGGTGTCTGGCTGTCCCTCTAAATTCTGTAATCGGAAAGAGCTGGGACCCAATTTCGCAACAATTAAAAATGGTCCAAGCCATAAGTTCTGAAACTTTGTGTGCTCTCCCTTTCCCTCATGCGGTTTGTCCCATTTCAAGACAAGGTCACCTACTTCGAAGTTCCTATCATAGGCCTAGTTGGAATCAAACCATCTTTTGACTACTAGTTGGTGCTGATCTAACTTACGTTTATCTTGAGCTCTTACCTCTTCTAGTTTAATTAAAGTGTTAATTCGGTTCTCCAAAGGGGGACAATCTTCTTCTTGTATTTTCTGTGATAGATGTAGTGAGGGAAGAAGAATATGCGGTGGCATAATTGCTTCTCCTCCATAGACGAAAAAGAAGGGAGAGTTACCTACAATAGTCTTTGGTGTTACCCTATCAACCCAGATTGCGTTTAACAATGCATTATGTCAGTTTTTGTGATTTTCAGATACCGTTCTCTTGATGATTTTAATCATATTCTTATTTGTTGATTCTACCAATCCATTTCCCTAGGGGTAATAGCTGGCAGAATACTTCAATTTAATTCCTTTTTCTAGAGAGAACTCGCTCATTTCAAGAGACAAAAAATAAGAAGCGTTATCGAATACTAAACAATCAGGGATACCAAAATAGGTAATAATATTTGAATTTAAAAAGGCAATTATCTGACTGGTATTCACAGTTCTTAATGCAGTAGCTTCAGACCACCTGGTGAAGTAATCTGTGGCTATTATGATAAAATTATGCTGCTGTGAGGATGGCATATTGATTGCACCTATAATATCAAGACCCCACTGCTGAAAAAGGGAGTCTATTGAAACAGGCTGCAAAGGAAAGGCTGGTTTCTGTATCCGCCCGGACGCCTTTTGACAAATAATACACTTGCGACACAAGGCATGGGAATCTCTAAAGAGTGTAGGCCAATAATAACTAGCTCTCAAAACTTTGTGGGCAGTGGTGTCACCACCAAAATGCCCACCATCTTCTCCTGCACGCAATTATAGTAAGACTTTTTCTGCTTCATCTTTCTCAAGACAGCGCATTAGTACTCCATCAAAATTTTGACGAAACAGAATACCATTAATCAACTAAAAGGAGGCAGATTTTAATCTTAATACTCTTCTTTTAGTGGGATCTAGGTGACGGGGGGCTGACCCATGTTCAAGACAAAATTTTATATCGTCATACCATGGAATGACAGAGTTTTGTGCACAGCAGATTGAATTTTGATTGTGCTGTCCTAGGTTTGACATATCGTTTTCTTCTTGCTGTCCTGCTGCTGAATCAACAACTAACTTGCACAACCCTTGGCCTCTCACTATTTTAGCTGGGGTGATTTCTATGTCATACTCATGTAAGGAAGTAACCTAGTTTGCCCTCTTTTCACCTAGTTCTTTCTGCACTAACAGATTCCTGACGGCTGGGTAAGGGACAATAACTTTCGTCCTAGATTTCAAAAGATAAGATTGGAAGTGGTTGACTTTTTTGAAAACAACGTAGGCTTGCTGATCTACCATTGGGTAATTAAGTTCTGCCCCTTTGAAAGCAGAGCTCATAAAGGAAATGGGTACTTCATTTTTTTCAGGGTTCTTTTGAGTTAGGACGACAGCGTAGGAGCGGTCAAAAGCAAATGTGTAGAGCATGAAGTCTTGCGAAAAGTCGGGGCTCATGAGAGAAGGAGCGTCTATTATGGCCTTTTTTATTGAATTAAAATCTTGATTTTCTAAGGGTCCCCAATGATATTGTGCATCTTTCTTAATTAGATTCTATAAAGGTCTCACCATTTCAGAGAAACTGGGGATGAATCTCCTGACAAAGTTTATCTATCCTAAGAAAGATTGCATAGACTTTTTGGATGAGGGAGGGGGGAGTTTCGAGATGAATTGAGTCCTTTCAGGGTCAATAATCATCCCTTTTCTCGACACAATGAATCCTAAGAGTTTACCTTGTTCTACTGCTAAGATAGATTTTTTTGGATTCAAGGAAATGCCGTATTTATGACATCGCTGTAGAACATCTCTTAAATGAGCTAGATGATCAATCTTGTTTTTGGAAAATACAGTAACATCATCTAAGTAAACTACGACGGATTGATTTATTAAGCCTCGGAAAGCGATGTCCATTTCTCTTTGGAAAGTGGCACCAACATTAATTAGTCCAAAGGGAATTTTCCTATAAGCGTAGGTGCCCCATGGAGTGCGGAAGGTAGTTTTAAGTTGGTCTGGAGGAGACATCAGGACTTGGTTGTACCCTGAAAAGTCATCTAATAAGGATATTTTTTTAGAAGCAGATACCTGTTGAAGGATCTGTTCCATCGGTGGGACAGGGTAGTTGTCTTTATCAAACGCTTTGTTAAGGTTTCAGAAATCGACGCATAATCGGATTTCCCCACTTTTCTTCCAGACAGGGACAAGGTTAGAAACCCATTGTGTGTGCCTAATTGGGAAAATTATCTTAGCATTTAGGAGTTTATTTAATTCTTTTTTTACGGTTGGTTCAAGCTTAGGGTACATTTTTCTTAACTTTTGTTGAAAGGGTAAGGTTTGGGGTTTGATAGGAATGATGTGTTGTATGATGTTAGGGTCGAAAGTTTTAAGGTCATCATACGTCCATGAAAAAACATCTTTAAATTCCTTAAACAATCTAATAAATGTAGCTTTCTCTTGTTCAGAACACCCCACCCCTAAATTAATGCACTGTGGATTGTCATTAGTTCCCAAGTTTACTTTTTCATATGATAACGAGGAACTATTTGTTTTACAGTTGGCCAATTTTTTGAATTTATCTTGAAGATCGTAAAATTTCTCTAATCTAACTACAGACTTAGGGATCGAATTTACCATGTCCGATGAAGATTCAGGAGTTCTCAAATCTGGTATTACCGTGAAATCGTGCAAATTGTCATCATGAATGCATTCGTCGATCAAAGCGCCTTGGAAAGTTTCTTCCATATGCAGGAAGCTAATAATCTATTGATCGTCATCGAAGACTCTCCAATTCGTGATGTTTTCAGGAATGGATGGCCTGAACAATAGTTCGACGGAGAATGCATTCAGGGACAATCCTTCTGCAGGAAAGAGTTTGGAAGCTACGTTATCTAATAGATCAACTTCAGAATTATTCAATATAGGAATAGAATTTATATTGAAAGAAAAAAACTTATTCATTAAATTCCATACCTCGGATTGGTAGCTTTTAAGATGCGGAGACAGACAGTGGATAGAATCTCTTACCTTTCTAACCACGATTTTCGAATCGCCAAAGACAGTCAGATTTTGAATGTTCATATCTAAAGCTTTTCTGAGGCCCTGCAATAAAGCCTCATATTTTGCTGTGTTATTAGTACATTCAAATTCTAACCTACATGCAATCAGGGTTTTGTTACCTGTCGGATCGATAATAACACAACCCGCACCAGCTCCTTCTTTGTACTTTGACCCGTCAAAATAAAGAGACAAAATTTGATTTTTATCGGATACATGAGACCATTGTGTAGAAGCTGCTAGTTCCACATATGATACAATCTCAGACTGTTGTTCTGGGTTGGTGATAGATGAAGTCTCGGCCATGAAATTTCCAAAAAATGTATCCATCCCTTGTATTTCAGGTGAATCGGCAGAAGGTGTAAATGGCTCATTAGGATCATTTAAATCTGTGACTGTGAGCTTTAGGTAGCGTTCACGATTTACCTTGATCTTGTTGGGCTTGCCATTCTTGGGCAACCATAAGTGAGACCAATCCATCACGAAGTAGCCGTGTAGCTGCTCTGACCAGTCTCTTCTTAGAAACAAACCATAAACTTCTGGAATATCCACAACAATAATATCAATCACTTTATGAACTTTGGGGTTAGACGATAATATTATAAGCACATTCCTTAATTCGCCTATAACTTTAACACTAGTTTGATCAAGTTGGATGATTTTTAAAGTGGATGGTTCAACTTCAACATTAATATTCTGACATACAGACCATGGCATTACATTGGATGATGCTCCTCAATCTACCGTACAATTGTGCACGTTCCTATTAAAGATTTCGAAAGTTAACAAAAATGGAGGTACATTTCTGCGAGTACTAAGGGTGGAAGCTTGTGGCTTTTTACTCGCAGTCTCTAAAGCTAATTTATCTACATTTGTTACATTATTTACAGGAAGGATTCCTTTATCGTGAGGATCAGGATTATTCTTAGCAGAAGTCTTCTAAGGAACTTTGTTCTGAACAACCTTTTTACTGCTTGAATTACCATTTTTGCTATTCTCTGCGATGTTCTGTAACATTTTTTGTAGAAGAAACAGAAATTTTAATAATTCATAAACATAAATGTTAGCCCTTAAATTTTTTAGATCTTCAACTAAATCATAATCTAAGTGGGGGTTTACATGAATCTATTTAGTCTCAGTTGGTTTAGACTGCTTTGGGGGAAAAGGCGTAGTGTTTTTGGAAGAAGGTTTGTTTGCTGTCTTACTCCTAGTATTGTAGGGATGAACTGTCTCAAAATTAGCTTGAAAAATGCTATCCGAGAAGTGTCCAAAAATGTTCGGAGAAGATTCTTCTTCTTCAAATGTCTCTTGTTCAACTACTTCCTTAGGAATCTCAGGAGGTATCAAGTTATCCTGGGCTTCTAGAATTGTTTGAAGGGCGAATTGAAAACTTTCTAGATTTAGGCCCTCGGTATTTGGATTAGGTCGGTTGGTGGGAAAAGGCTTCCTGAATGGTGGTTTGTAAGGCCCTTTTCTCAAAGAAGCTTATTCGGCCATCCTTTTTAAATATATAACTTGATTCGACAGTTTTTGAATGACTTTAGTTAAGTTTTCTAAATCCGATCTTTCAGGTTGTGTTTTATTTTGAACAGGTCTAGGGAGGATTTCAATCTTCTTTTTGGAAGATGAACTAGTCTCTGTTTCGTTGCTAGTAGTGTCTTTTAAAATAAGGATGCCTTTTTCAATCTGGATGGCCACTTCGAAGGCCTCTAACAACATGGCTTTCTTAGATCGTTTTACCCAAATGGATATACTTTGATGCAAGGCTTTAGTATAGTATGCTATGATAAGATTCTCGGCAGGCATCGAATCGGTAGGGATTTGGTTCTTTAGTGTTAAGAATCTTTGATTAAAGTCTTTGATTTTCTCTTTGGGGTTCATACTTAAACTAGAAATCTCCATGACTAGAACTTTTGGGGACTTATCGTCTCCGAACTTCTCAAGAAAGCATGATTCAAACTTCTCCTAAGACACGATGGTATGGGGTTGCTGGGAAAAGTACCAAGTAGAGGCATTTCCCTCGAAAGCATAGGGGAACAACCTACAGACTACATCTTCATGCTCGACATTACGGAGTCTAATGGCTAACATAAAAATTTTAATGTGATCTTCTGCGATCTATTTAGAGTCAGGGTCAAACTTGGGAAGCCACTTCTCCGAATGTTTGGGTAAGGAATGCTGAGGCCCAGGTATGGCTACTGCATCCTGGTCGAGCCAAGGTATGGCAAGATTGTTCTGGTTGGCCATTGGTGTAAGCGGTGTGGAAGGCTGAGAAGGGGAACTGCCTTCGTCAGAAGAGTCTTCTCCAGAAGAAGAAGGAGATGATGGAGGTGGTGAGGGTGGTATTCCAGTTCCTCCTGCAACAAGAGTGAGGATTGGATCTGTAGGGTTTAAAGTGAGGTTAGTGCCTCCAAGCTGTTCTCTGATATCAAATAATTCTAAAGGTTGGTCCAAAGGTCGATTTGGTTACCTGAAATGGGCGAAGGCACTATGTGTTCTTAAGAGAGATTGGTGGATAATCTCTTGTATGTCACCACCTGTAGGATTTGGGGTTGTTGGTTCAACTGAGATCCGTAGATCGTCGTTTGATGTGGTTGTTGTTTGAGGGGGGATGTTGTCATTTGAATGACTTCTTGTCACTATAGGTGAGAGGTTGGGTGGTGGAGGAGTCATACGACCGCCTCGTGTTATTAATAAATTTCAAGCCCTCCTTCTAGCACCATTTGTTGACGGGCAAAATTGACCGCTCATCAACTGGAGGGGTGGATCCGGTCCGGGGTTGTATAAATAACCCAAGCCATTTGGGATGATCCACTTTGACAGGTTTAGCGGCTCCGTTGGCTGATCTAAGTCCTAGGAAAATGAAAGAAAAACTAAGCTAAAGAAACTAATCTAAGTGCAACAAGCAATTACAACAAACTATATACAAATCTGAAATATATATATACAACTTACTTACTAATA
Organism: Picea sitchensis; assembly: GCA_010110895.2. Lineage (NCBI taxonomy): Eukaryota > Viridiplantae > Streptophyta > Pinopsida > Pinales > Pinaceae > Picea > Picea sitchensis. Next base: position 54,080 of record SNQJ01S0017647.1, on the reverse strand, counting down.
TTATACAATAATAATTCTATGAAATTAAATGTTCAGCTATAAATACAATTAAATCTCAATTACATATGCACCGTATTTACAGAATGCAAATTTTAATTAAAACTTGCAAAATCATTTGTAAAATGACAGAGAAACTATTATTTTTGAATTTTTTATATCTTTTCTGAGAAAGGAATCAAATGAAAACTAACTGAGCTGAGCAATTAAAATAATAATCCTAACTGTAAATCTGAAATATATATCTATTTAAACTACTGATAATTCTCGAATTTATTAACTATTAAATTGCAAATAACGAACTAACCTGAAGTAACGCTTCCTATTTGTCCTGTGCACAGTACTCGATTTAGCTGTTTGATGGGAGTAAACCCACACCAGATTTTCCACAAGCTTCTTGTAAACAGGAAGCAACAGTGCTCTTTTGATACAAATGACAGAACAAACAAGACATAAAACTACAACAATTTTAAAGTTTACAAATCATCACATTTAGATAAATCCCTGTGCGAAGATCTGTAAAGAACAATTCATTTAATTAAGAAGATAAACCTTCTGTTAATTAAATTCAAATAGAGTAATTACTGTGAGTAAAATGATATACATAAAATATGGATATAATTTAAATCATAACACATCAACCTGTAATAAGTCTTGATATCTAAAGTAGTCAATAACTTGATCACAAATTAAAGTGCACAAAACCTGAACGAAAGTATGATAAATTGAAAGCTAAAGCTGTTACAAAAGATCCACTTCCATTCGAGTCTGTATCATCATAAGTCCATAGTATTTGTTCTCCCAACAATGATGGGTTCATTACAACAATTAATGAGTATATAAAGGCCCCAAGGTAAAACATCCCTGTGGGAATTATCAAAAACTGTTTGGAAAAATCTAGGAACAGTCTCCCAAATCTCTATTTCTTCCTAAGGCTAACAACTTAACAAAACTATATAACAAAAAACATGTTCTAAACTGCCACAACATGTCCAATTTCCCATTGCAATTCGTATGCACCTATAGGTGGACAAGAATAAACAAGTTTAGATAATGTTTTATTTGTAAAATCGACAAAAATCTAAATTTTATGACTAGCTACAGAATCTCACGATTCTGTAGCTGGTCATATTTACAAACAAAATCGTTTTAAATCAATCCAAATGATAACATAAATTTATTCGACCTATTAAACAAACCCTTAGTTACTAATTCAAAGCAAAGAAAATCATTCACGTTAGAAGTAACCAAATCTTTTATGCCAATTTGAAACAAACGAAATCATGTTTAATTAAACGAATGGTAACAGGGATATATGCGATCTGTCAACCAACTTTTTATTACCAATTCAAAACAAAAAGAATCGCTTTGACAATTCAAAATCAATGACATCGTTTTTCAATCAACAGATTATATTCTATTTATCAAACCAATCTTTGATACTAATCCAACACATACACAAACGACTATGCTAATTCAAAGAATACAACATTGTTTTTGAATCAAACCAAACATAAATGAATTGAACTAACTCAGAGCCAACAAAATCGTTATACTAATTCAAGAGCAATAAAATCATATTAAATCAGTTCAATCAAAACATAGCTATATTCGATTTTAGCAAAAAAATCTTCAATGCAAACATAATTCAAAACGAAATCAAAATAACAAAATCGTTTTTGAATCTATTTAAACGAAACAGAACTAATTCAGAGAAAAAACAATCGGCTAACCAAATCATTCAAAATCGATGTTGAAATGACATACCTGGGCTGTAGGAAAATGATTTGGTCAGGATAACTTTGAGTTGACAAAGGCAGTTGCTGCCTCAACATTTTTGAAGACAATAGAACCCGTAGTCTTTTGCTTCTTATCGTGAGCTTGTAGCCTGTCATTTTCCTTTGACAACACAGTAACCCGTTCCTCCAATGATTTAATTTTATATTGCAACAAAGGAACATCCATGTAGTAATCTTCAAGCCAAGAATTGCATTGAGTACATGGTGGTTGATTGGGCCGAGCCACTACAGGTGGGGGTTCTTTTGAATTACCAGGGGTTCCATTGTGAAACTTAATTCCTGGGATGTTAGGGTTATCCTTGAGGCACGGTGGGAGGTTGGACACGTAGTCATAGGGTTCAACAGAACAGAGGCCATGAGAGTAAGTGTATTCCTTGGTCAAGAAGCGTTCAATCTCAGAGTTCGAATCCTCGCTCAAAAAAATAGGATTTTGGTCTATGTTTTGTTTGGGCTTGTTCCGAGCACATCTAGATATCCATTGTGCATTTTTCTTTCCCTTACAGTTGGTGTCAGTATTACCCTTTCCTTTCTTCCTTACAGGCCTCTTAAAGGTCTTAATATTGTCTTTATCACACGGGTCGGCCATGGTGTCAGGTAGGTCAATGTTGGGGTAGTTTGAGGGTTTGACAGGGGGTAGAAGGGTAGGAGGTGGCACGACAGGCCCAACCAGGGTTTTGGAGACCACAGTCTTGTCCACTTGAACACATTCGGGAGTGGAAAATCCATTCCTTGATAGGAAGGCTTGCCAACAGTCACCACTAAGCTTAAAATGATGAACAATAATGATTTTGATCAATCAATGATGGATAAGGCTGGAATGAGCCTTCTCCCTCTTAAATCGTTTGGACATTTTATACAGTCTGCGTAGGAGGTAGTGAGGCATATTCAGAGGGAATTCTATGAAATTCATAAGCAACCTGAGATGGTAAAGAAACACTAAACCATAACGACCTTCACAATTTACGAATTGCTTAACAATGGCTAATAGATCATGCCACCTAGACTTAAGGTCAGTGACAGGCATACCTCTGTCACAACTAACAATTTTCCTCCTTGATGTGAATAGGAGTGGCCATGGCACCTCGTCCACTTTCGAATTCTTAAACCACCTCTGTCCTTTAGTTGGAAAGCCTGTAGCTGAGCTGATGAATTCCTCATTTAGCTCGAGTTGGATATCCCCAACCTTAGCTCTGCATCCGTCGAATGTGAGGGAAAACTGTTGGGCGACCGCGAGGTTAAAACCCTCAAATTTTTGGATAAAAACTAACCAACCACTATTCTCTAGGTCTTCACGAGCATTGTCAAATAGCAGGAGTGTTTGGATGCCATTAGGTTCTATGCGCACTACAGGTGCCATAGGAGAGAACACACAGTCAACAGGGTAGACGGTGAGGGGGGCTGGACAGAGTATACGCAGACCCGAAAGCTCACAGGCTTCCCCAAAACCAACATCGGTAACCCAAGATACAAGGCAGGCATTAATGCCTAGGTGCGTGAGGGTGGTGGAATGAAACAAACCCATGCAAAACATTCATATCGAAATGTACAATCGACGGTGCTATGGTGATTCAAATCACTATTGGAGTGTGTTAAAAGCAATGTAAACGACATTCCAATCAAACAACTATTGAAAACCATGATAAGTCGACTCAAATATTTGCACAAGCAATAGTGTTTGCATGATTTGAAACAAAACAATATTTCGAATTTAGCACCAAAGATTTGACCATAAAAATTATGCGTTGTAAGAAACCATTGCACCATGGGTCTAATCACAATGTTAATGCGTTCTCAACAAATCATTGCACCAAGGAATTTGATCAAAGACAATAGGACATCAAACCACCATTGTATCAAGGATTCGATCACAATCACCAGAATACCATTGCATCACAATCTTATAAAATGAAGTCATATTAACAAAAATGTAAAGTGAGTAAAGATTTGGTGTCTTGACAACTGTGCGACTATCATTGAGTTAGAAGTGAGATGACCACATAAACAAGAGTAACCATAATAATCTAGTGACAATTTTAATGCCATCGACATGACTTCGAACTCAAGGTTTTCACGCTTGCAGTCATGAAAACGAGAACAAAAGGTAGGTGTGCGAATGCACAAGATAATAGTGTTGTTTTATTCAAAAGATTGCGATGAGAATCAAGGGTTCCAAAACACTTGTGTAGGTAGCTTATAAGGATAGGATAAAAATGTGAAATGGCTTCCAACATGTATCTCGAACGACATCACCAGAACACGTGAGACATCCTTAGAGACTGGTTAAAAGAAGGATATGTCATTTTATGAAGACTACAAATATTTTTCCTTGAGAAGGACCACTTGAAAATCATTTTGAAGGGCAGCGCTCCCCTACCGATTAGCAGGGAGCACTAGCGCTCCTTACCTTCCTTTGGGGGAGTGTTGCAATGCTCTATGCACCATTCTACGAAAGTGTTGTGCTATTGAGGAAATTAGGGGAAGATCCCTATTATCTCTGAAGTCAGTTTGATTCGAATATGAGGTCAAGGCTAGATCTTAGGGAGGATCCACAAATGATGGAGAAATATCCTCAACCTATCCCAAGAATCTCTAAGGTGGTTGGTCCTCTCAAAGCCTATATAAGGAGGCCTCCTCATGGTGAAAGGGAGAGACATTGAAGGCATCAAACTTATGATCTCATAAGGGAGAATAATCAGTGAAAGGATAGTCATTTTGATTGTGGATCATTTGAGCAAGAGGTTGTACAAGGAGAGCTGGATGAGGCTACTACATCTGCATCTACACTTGTAAGCACCTTATTTTTTTCTCATTAATACTTGTGCTTGGTTTGTTTCCTTCAAGGTTGTGTACATCTGCATGAACTTGTATTTGATGGATAGATCTAGTTTCAAGCTAATCATGGTAGAATACGAAGTATTCTTTGTCTTTGTTGTTTATTGGATTGCAAGACTTGTTGGAGAGCTTAGGGATCAAATCTTAACTTAGGTTGGGCGAGGAAAAACATCGTAAAAAGGTACTCATATATTCCTCCTCTTCTCTATAGATTAGCTTAGATAGGTTTAAAGGAATGTTAGTGATAAAATTTAGCACTTTTCTATCTTGGTCATAGAGTTCTAGGATCCAAGAGGGAATTCACCTGTCTGCAGGGGGATTTTACTGTAACAGAAATTGGTGAATCCACTGGGGATCGAAGATTTAAGTTTTGGTTTCCTTCCTTCGTCTTTTTTTTGTCGTTTTCTCACCTTTAGATCATATTCACTGAATGTTTTTGGTTCTTAGATGTGTTGTTGGTTTTTGGATTCATCCCATACACACTGAATTTCAGAATTTTCTTGAGTTTTTTAATTTCTGGGCAAGTTTCTTTTTTTCTCATAGGCTAGCAATCCCCTTCCTTTACATCCAGAGCGCTAGAGCTCCCTTGTAGGCTCCCACAAATCACTACAATGCTCTAGTTCCCTTGACACCAGAGAGTTGGTATTTTTCTACTGAAAAATCTTTTGGGAATCCATCTCTGAGTGTAGTTTTTGTTGATTTACCTACTCAAGACTGTTACTATCTCAGTGTGTCTTTGGTTTAGCCTCCAACCATTTGATTTCTAAGAATTTATGATGTTTTGTTTGGATTTTTGACATCTCTCTCTTCCTTTCTTTGAGTCACTCTTCTTCTTTGAGATTTGGAGTTGATCTATTGCTTTCTCATTTATCTGATTGTATGAAAGTTGTTGTAAGGAAATTCAGAGATCTATGCACTGTTCCATTTGATCTTTGAGGTCATTTCTCCCAAGAAATTCTTCCTGTTTGAGATTTTTGGTTTTCTTTTTTCAAATTTGGTGTTCTTTTAGTTTCTTGTTTGATCACAACGAGAGTGTGTTTTTGTTTATGTGAAGTTTTCTTCTGATTGCTTCAATCTCATAGATCTTGAAGTCTGATTGACACATGAAGCTTTTCATCAAGCTAATTATCATTCACATTTAAACAAAAGGATATATTTTCAAGATTGGTTTTTGGATATTAGAACCATTTTTTGAAATTTTTAGCATTATATTGGATTCTTGATTGAGAACAATTGCATAAGGTTACTGCAGTTTGACAGTGAAAGGAAAATTCTTTCTCCTCCCTTTAAATAGACATTCATCGAAAGAAAAGACTGCTTATCATTTCTTGTGCATTTTTTGGGAATTGAGTCATAATATCATCAGTTTCACTCTCATACACCTATGAGTAAATAACAACACAAAATCAATGCTAATTAAAATTGATCTAGAACATTTTTGTTTTTAGAATCTTCCACCAAAATTAGACTAGGATTAGAGCTTTGGATTAGGCTATGAGTACAACTCTCCAAAGAATTAAAAAAAAACATTAGCATCTTGAGATAGGGAGAGAAAATCCAATTTTTGTATAAGTTTTCTAGGATCCCCCTCTAACACAGGGGTTACGCACAAGGCCGCGTTCGAGAGAGTTACAAAGATTATCCCTCCATGGTTCAACCACTCGTAGTAGTCAGATCGTATATTGGGGGTTCTTATTGAGGTTCAACTGTCTACATTTGGTCTCGGTGCTTCATGAATTCCGAATCCATTTGGGGTCCTTTGGAGTTCTACCGGTCCAATTGTACTCAATTCTCTCGAAGAATTTCAGACTTGTTATCATGCCCATACGTTCGAACTAGACTATCGATTGTACCCACTGAGGGGCTGATTGTGAGTTGGTGTCCTTAGTAGCCATAATATTTAGGGTCTTTACACAAGGTGATGATGAAGGGAAGTCTTCACTGTACCTAGAACAAATGGTGGTTAAACTCACTAGGGCTCCTTGGAGGGTAAATCCATGATTACTGTGTGGAAGATTGCACCAAGGCATAAGTCCATTAAGAAGGTCACCATAATAATTGTTCCACCCACTCATATCCTATCCCCTTCTTGACTTGATCATGCGATGTTTGATTTCATCACCAACTAGTACGGTCATCGAGAGAAGGTTTGTTTGCTTGTTGGTATTCCTAGATGTTTTAGCGTGTGCTGTTATTTTTTAAATAATTTTTCAAAATTGAGCCTGTAGACGATAAAGGTATTTTCCGATCATGTAGGATGCAAGGGATTCCTCTAGAAGAAGGATACCAACACTTACCTCCTAACTCACTAGAAGACAACTATCGTGGAGAGGTAGAAAATCAATTTGACGCTGGGAGTATTGCTACTCCTCTGTTAGACAATTCAGAAAGAGATTTGGTTATGGTTGAAAATCCCACTCCTCACACTACACCTACATCGACAGCTCCAATCGAACCAATTTTTCTTCATTTGGAATCACTCGGTAATGTTATAGAAGAAGAAGTCCCAGGTTTACCTGAGAGGCTAGTTGTCGAGACATATATGGGATCCACAGAACCAATTTTTGGTGATGACTATAGGACTCCTATTCATCCCACTACTACAGTAGATACACATCACACACCTACTCATTTGGTATGGAGGACTTCATTAGGATGTGATATTTATGAGCATTTTGAATATATTCGACAACCTCTTAATCCTCATGAATCTCCTGCTGTTGAAGAAGGACCATTTGATCAAACTATTTATTACCCCATCGATCAATTCATTAATCATACCGCTACATCAACACAAGTCTATCCTAATGCTGGAGCCATCACCTCTACTCATACCTAAGGGACTTCAACCGCTACTCCCACTTTTACAAATTTTCACTCTACAACCCCTCATGTTCCACACGATCTTGCTGGAACATCTTTACACTAGAGAATGCAGACCCTTTCCAGACAAACAAAACCAATTGTGGGGCACACACTGAATGGAGGGAAACCACCATCTAGTGGACCGATCCATCCCAGAGGAAAACCACCCTATAGAGGGCCTACCCCTCTAGGGAGACAACCACCTTTTCATGTTCCTTCTGGAGGACAACCTCCCTTTTCTAGTCAAACCCCAATTGTTAATCCACCAATGGCAGGGGGGAATCCTTATTTTGTTGGAAACCCTTCAAAGTCTTAGGGAGTATCTTCAGGAGGCACATTTACTCAAACCTACGCTGAGGGGAAATCATATCATAACCCACAAGGATGAGTATCAAATCCTGTTCCTTTCGGACTATCTTACGAACAACCTTATCCGGGCGTCCAAAATACCACCTAGATTCCTCAAGGAAAACACCCTTATCCTCTGCAAGGGTATAATGTTTATCCTCCCCATGGGGCTAATGTGTATCCACCTCAGGGATCGACTGTTTACCCTCCTCAAGGGAAAACTATTTATCCCCCACAAATGAATCATCTGACCTCTACTCCTTAGAACTCATCAGGTTATCCCACACTACCGAATGTTTCTCAACCCCCATCAAATCCTGTTTATCTTGGTAAACAAAAACCATATGTAGGAGGACCTAATGGATACAATTATCCACCTAACCCATTTTATGGCGTTACTGGTGTCCCTATGCCACACTAATATCATCCTCAGGTTAATCGACAATTATCCTTCCTTGTTACTCTGGATCTCCTAGACTTGTCTGGGTTGACCAATGACCCTATACTACATTCTCCCTATTGTCCAGTGGTTCATGCTAAATTACCTTCTGATATCCCAAAGTTTGACGATAAACCTGGAGAAGATCCAAACAACCATGTAATGACTTTCCATTTATGGTGTTCATCAAACTCCTTAATGGATGATTCTATACATTTGCGAATCTTCCATCATACTCTTACGTGATCAACAACCAAGTGGTATTATTGGCATAGGGTCAGACCCAGGGTTCAATGCTTCAGCAACACACCAAAAAAACCCTAACTACCGACCCTTTTAGCAACACCTGCAAAGAAAATGAAGTCTCACCCAAGGTAGAGGCAGGGGGGGTTGCGGGACTCAGATGTCTGCAACCTAGCTGGGACATAGATCTGTGAATACAATACCTTGACAAAGAACTTAGCCATTAACATTCATTAGTATTTAACCCTTATTCACATCGCAGGTTGAAACCCTAATTACAGAACAATGTAGTATTCAACAAGATCTAATACATCCAAGCACTTATCATATAGAAATAGATTAGATCTAACATCCCTTTACATTACTAAGCACTAAGATATTATATCAGATGCATCTAACACATATCATTGCATTAAGCATACATCACATCAATAACATAACAACTATAATGCACAAAGCAACCACAACAAAGGATATACGTGGTTCACCCCCAGCGCGGGGCTATTATAGTAAGATTTGCCTCACCATTGATATTTTTCACAGAGGGCCTTTTTCCATTTCCCTATGCAGACTTATCATCCATTTTTTATGAATCCAGAGCTAAAAATATACATTTTTCCACATATACACTCCCTATCAGTTATACAAGATGTGTATACGCTTGTTGCTCCACTAAAACTCGCATATATCAGGATTTGTGCTAGAAAATACAAAATGAGGTCGGGTTTCCATGTCACGACATAAGATATCTGATCCTTTACCTTCCATATACTGGAAATGTTCCAACTTGGCCCTTCAGTTGCATTCTTAAGGCTATAAGAGCATAACTTCGAGTTATGGAAAAGAGGAGAAAGCATTTAACTTTGAGAGAAAAGTTACTCTGGAGAAATTACTTCATATTGAGTTTGCATCGCTTTGTCCCTCAAGTCTGAACACAATGTTCATCCCCCAAGATCTTTCCCTATTGTTGAGAGGACCTCATTGCCTCTTTCCTATGAGCTTTCCTTTAGTGGAAGATTGAAGTGGTGGAGACCCAGTTGGAAGGAACTTGGTTTCTTGGTTTTGAACTGTGTCGACATGGAAGTTTGTAATGTTGTCACTTTTGCTGATCAATTATTAATAGAAATACTCCTTTCCCATCCTATTGGTATCTTTCAAATATATGATTATTATCCATGGGCATGTTTGTAATGTTTATTAATGGATTATGCTATCTGATGTGATAACCCCTTTTATATTACCACTATGTACTTTCTCTGCTTGTTTGTCGAGAACTTCTTGTAGATATAAAGCTTTGGGTCAAAGTGCTCAATGGTGGAACATCATCAAACGTTGGATCGAGGTAGGCCTCTTCCTTGTATTTCACATTAGTTTATATATCATATGTTGGAATTGAGTTGATTTTTGTGGTCATACCTGCCTATTGTGGTTTACCCTTGGCCATAAAGAGTTTTTCCCTTGTAACAGAAATGGTGACTCCACTGGGGAGAGATCTTCCTTTTAAGGGTTGAAGTACTTTTTCTTCTTACATTGCTCTTTTTCCTTTGTATTTCTTGTTGTATCACTGCTTGACAGATTCAGTTCACTTTGAGTCTGAGTTTTCAACCTTTTTCCCTTGCCTGGCCTTGTTTTAAAGCATATACGCCCCTTTTTCCTTAACAGTCGCGTATACACGCTTTATGTCTCACTGCAAGAAGCGTATATACACTCTGTTCTCCTGAACAATCGCATATACCACTTCCCCTTGCTTGTTTTCTTGGTTTAGTGATTGCTAGGTGAGATTTGAAAATTGTTGAGCCTTCTTAGGTCTCTATAGTATCTGTTGATATTATCTAGGATGATAGGAAACCTGGTTGGAGTTGAATTTTTGGGTGGAGTCTTTCTCTTTGTTTTCCATTTTTTATTTGTTCTTGTTATTTGGGCTGTTTGCTTGGCTGCTTGGTGTTCTACTCGAGTTATTTATTTTATACATAGTAGAATTTATATATCAGGTTGCTCATCAGTCCATGCATTTTATTTTTAGTATATTGAAAAAAAAAAAATAGGCATTTTGCATTGGTTGGCATTTCCATCTTGGAATATTTATCATTAGCTTAGCACATTTAGTGAATGGTTTCATTTTACTTCTGAATTGCATAATTGAAATTGAAAACTTCATTGTTCTTATTTAGCATATCATTCATTGAAAAGTTAAGGATAGACTTTGCAGTATATCAGTATTTATTATCTTGCAGAGTCATAACACCATGAGTTTCACTTCCGTACCTTTTTTAGTAACCATGACCAATAAAATTTACGCTTTAAACTGAAATTGATTAGTCATGATTTTATTTTTTAGGGTGCACAAACTAGCCTAGCATTTAGTGCCTTGGAATAGGATCTTGTGAGTAAACTTATCCAAGGCAATTAAATCAACATATGTGTCTGAGACAGGGAGTTGAGAAGTCCATTGTATAATTGGTAATATCGGGAGGCTCCACTCACACCGGAGTTAATCACGAGGTTGTGTGAAGTTAGTTGAAGGGATAACACCTGGATACTCACCTAGCGTCAGAGATATTTCTGTGGATTTATTTGTATTCAGGGATCTTGCTAGTACCCATACCTCTATGAGAAGCGATGCTTTCAAGGTTTCAGGCTTTTCTACCCTTCCCATACGGTGATCCGGACTTACGACTACTCGCTTGTGCATCGGTTATACAATGGTTTATTAGTTTCTTGACTTAGGTATCTCATAAGTTACTTTCAGAGGTTATTTTGCTCGTATCCTGAGTCAGATAGGGGTCAGACAACACACAACCTTTATGGAGGATTACCTCTCTGGGGGGATCTGATCGACTGGTTGTTAATCCTACGAGGGCCCTTATAACTAATTATGTTACCTCCAAAGTTTAGCAGGGAGTCGTAGGTCCCTTTTGGACGAGACATACCTTCTTTAGCGAGCGAGGCCACTTAGCCACTTTAACCCATTTGCATGCATATTGGTTTTTTGACTTTTTGGTATGCTCTTTGACTACTAGTTGGCCTTAGGATATATTTTTATTCATTGGAGAGTCATAAGTCATCGTGGAGTCAAACCAGATTCCTCACAGGTCACATCGATTGTTACAGTTACCACTGTTTTTTGAGTTCTTTCCTTCTAAAAGGAATAGAGTTATCAGGAGTGGTATAGACACATCCATTTTTCATACTTGTGGTTCGACAAGGATGAGTACCGAGTCTAGTCTTCAGAACACTGGGAGTTCTTCAACTCCCAATACTACTATAGTTAATGGCACCCCTTCGACACCTGCAGTCACTACAGTTGCAATGACGGAGGCTTATACCAGTACTATGGCTCGACCTGTAGTTAATGCTTCCTCTATTGCATCAAACCCTTTTGGGGGTTTCGATCACTCACCGAGTTACAATTTTTAGACCATCCCTATGGCTTCTAGTCCATTTTCTTATGGTATTCCTAACTTCACTTCACAGTTTTCAACTGCCATCCTAGCTGCTGGCCCTAACGCGAGCTTTGGACTTGGGGGCACTGCACCTCATTACACTCCTTTCCCATTTTTTGGTTCTCATATACCCCAAGTTAAACCTAATGTAGGAAGTGTCCCTATTCTTAACCCTAGGTCTAACCCTTCTACAACTGGATGGAACAACCCAACTAGTAGACAAGTTCTGCCCTATATCCCTATCCCCTCTATGCTGATTCCGGCCAATACTTTTAGCATGATGAATCCTCTTCACTCCTCCAGGTTCCCACCTAGAGGAGGTCAGTGTTACACTTTGGGCACTCCCCAACCTGGATCTAATCTAGTTGGGGGCAATTTTAACAACCGTCAGCTTGGATCTAATCCAACTGGGGGAAACTTTCATAACCCTTATCAGAACATTCCTACTGGAATGATGCCCAATCGATATTTTACGAATCATCCCATAGGAGGGTCTTTTAATCCTGGACAAGGTTTTAGTCCTTACCAGAATCTTGGATGGAATGTAGTTCCTAACACACAATCTTTCGCGGGAGGATGGGGCCAGGTGTCACAACCCCGTATTCCCTTTCTGGCCATGCTTAATTTTCCATATTTGTCTAAACTAATGAATGACCTGGTGAGTCATGATCCCACATAGCCCCCTTTCCCTACCAAACTTTCGTCAGGAATTCCAAAGTTTGAGGGTAAGAATGGCGAGGACCCTGGTGACCACGTCACTACTTTTCACCTTTGGTGCTCATCGAATTATTTGAATGATGCTTCTATTAGATTATGATTGTTTCAATGCACTCTGATTGGAGTCGCATCACAATGGTACATTGAGATACCTAGGGGGACGTATGGATATTTTCATCAATTGGTGCTAGCCTTTCTCAACCACTTTCAACTGCCCATTCTTTATGATGTTGGCCTTGAACTTTTGTTGACTTTACGCTAGGGTACTGACACTCAGATATCATACCATATCCAGGAATGGCGTAGGTGAAGGCGGTTGGTTAAGACTCCTATACCCCCAAACTTTCTTCTAGAATGGCTCCTAAATTCTTTACACACTCCTATTTCAAAGGATGTTGGTACTTCTAGGGTCTTCAACGAAGAAGAAGCTATCTTTAGAGCCCAACAAATTGATTTGATATATGCCCAGTCTGGGATATTATACCACCTTCTTCCAGATGCACCACGAACAAATCACGATCCTAGACAAACTCTCGGACCTCATGCTGATGGCATTGTAGGGTCCAACAATGTAAAATACACAGACTTGGAAATGAATTCTGCTGGAGGGATAGCCTCGTCTAGATCCTCCAAACCCACCCTATCGACAGATGCACATTCCGTGCAATTGTCGAAGAACCCAAATGGTGACCAACAACTAGATGGGAATAAAAGGAAAGGTTGAAATAATCGTAAGGGTGGGAAGAATAATAATAAATCCAAGGACAAAGATAATAATGGGAAATAGAATGATAATGTTGGAGAGGGAAAGAAAGAGAAATGTAAGGTGAATTTTCCTTGTAAACTTTGTACCAATGATAACCTTACACACTTATACCCCAAACTTGCGGAGGTTGTGAGACTTTTAAATATACCACTCATCGTGCTGATGAACCCATTCCCACACAATAAACACTTAGCCTCGAGCTCTTCAAACACCAGAAATGCGTCCGGTGGAAGTCAAAAACCACCATCGCAAGATGGTGATCATGTTTTCATCAATATGGTCGATGAAAGAATTGATATAGCCACCCGCTCTCGAGATTATATCTCTTCAAAAGCTAGTACCAGCCTAGAAGCACCTTCTCCACCCCTGGAGATGAACTTACAGATCGAGAAACCAAAGCCACTACCTCGTATTTCGAAAGGAGTACTCTAGAGATCTACCCACAACCCTAATGCCAGAGCTTCCCAGAACTACTCTATTTTTTAGGATTTGGGCCAAACCCCTTGTGCGATGTCAGCTTTGGAGGTACTCCAGACATGTCCATCATAGAGGAATGACTTACTCTCTACCTTAGGAGATCTAGAACCTTGTGTATTGAAAGTTATCAAGTTTGATGTCACAGACATGAAGCCTCGCTTACCCTACCATGTGGATTTTAAAATCCACGTGGAGTATTCCAAGTATACTATCAAACGAGCAGTCGTTGATGAAGGTGGTGCCACTTGCGTGATGTCCCTGGTCAGTTGGAAAGCTATCAGTTCTCTGACCCTTTCCAAGTTGTTGAACATGTTGACTACATTTGATGGTCATTCCTTCCTCCCTCATGGTATTCTCCCCACCTTTCCGATCCAGTTAGGTGGGAAGACGGTAGAGGTGGAAGTAGAGGCAGTTGATGTACCTCTTGATTATAACTTGTTACTAGGTCGCAATTGGACCTATGCTATGGTCATTGTCGTATCATTTTTTTCTTGTGTACTTTGTTTTCCTCATCAGGGGGAGATCGTGACAATCAACCAGTTATCCTTTGTGTACTCTAGTCCTAACGCATTTGTTGGACCGTCGATCCCTGTGATCAACAATTCTCATCCAACAAATGAGAATATCGGTGTCAGAATGTATTCTTCCCTCATGGGTACTTTCGAATTCTTGACACTGATCCATCACATTTATGCCATGTCTAGTAGGCCTACTTCAATCAGAACGTCCATACCTTTCCACACTTCCTATTTTAGTGATCCATGGACCCTACCTTCTCCGACTTCATCAGGTGAAGGATAATTGCACGCTAGCATGGCTATGCCACTATCGACAATGAAGATTGCATATCAAACCATTCTTGACTCCTTTGTTGATCTCGATCCTGTTACCTCACAGATGGATGAGGAGGATCTCGTTCTTAGGCCTCTATGGGCCACCTTGTTATCTTGTTCACATGATTTTTTAGATGAGACTTTTCCTTCAGACAAAGCCATCCTCAAAGCCATGAATTATTTTGAGAGACCTTGGGATGACATGCATCATCGATCTTATCTTCTCCCAAGTCTTGAAAGAATCAAGCGAGATGATTTTTGATCTACCTTGAGTGAGATAGTCTATCATGCTATAGTTCCACTTGATACGCAAAAAATTTATGTCAAAGGAAATATGGTGAGTATTTCTCCTACCGTCTCGATTGATATCTCTCGTACCCCTGGAAATATTGAGAACGTAAATATAGGTGTAGATTGTTTGCCAGAAGAGATTTTGATCTACACCAACCTATTCAAATAATTTTGAGATGTATTCACTTGGTCATATGAAGAGTCTCCAGAGATCAACCCTCATATTGTCGAACATGAGATTAGGACTTATCCGTATGCTAAAACTATTCGACAATGTATTAGAGCTGTTAATCCTAGGAAGGCCCCCACTATTAAGGTAGAGGTGGAGAATCTACTTAATGTTGGTTTCATCTACTTGGTTCCCTTGACCAAACGAGCATCCAACCGCATTCCTCTGAATAAGAAGCAAGGAACCATCCATGTGTGTATGGAATTTCGCAACCTGAACAAGGCTTGTCCTAAAGATAATTTCCCCATGCCTTTCATTGATTTGATTCTCGATGAGTGTGCAGGAAGAGAAATATTTTCCTTTATGGATGAATTTTCAGGATATAATCAAATCCAGATCAAACCCAAGGACCAACACAATATCGCATTTATATGTCCTTCAGGTACTTTTGCATACCGAAAAATGCCTTTCGGCCTGAAAAACTTCGGAGCGACCTTCCAACGCGCCATGACTTTCACTTTTTAGGATCTCAAGCACATAGTCAAATCTTACCTCGATGATATTGCTGCTCACTCTCGCAAGAGAGTGGATCATGTTACACAACTTCGACTGGTTTTCAAAAGATGTTGTTACAATATAATCCAGTTAAACCCTCACAAATGCATATTTTGCGTTAAGTCTAGCCGTCTCTTAGGATTCCTAGTTTCCAGGACCGGGATCATGGTAGATCCTCTTAAGGTTGAGGCAATACTTCAATTGCCTCCCCCCCACACGATTAGACAACTTCAAGGTTTACAGGGGAAAGCTAACTTTCTGCGTCAGTTTATAATGAATTATGCCAATATCACTAGGGGTTTCATGCGCATATTGAAGAAAGACACTCCTTTTATCTGGGATGAGTGATCCTAGGAGTATTTCGATGCTTTAAAGAAATCCTTAGTATCATCCCCTCTGCTGAAATATCCTGATTACAGTAGACATTAATTGTTGTATATTTCCGCATCTCAGGAGATGATTGGCATGGTTCTAGTTCAGGAGGATGATGAGCTCCATGAGCACATCATCTACTATCTTAGTCAGAATTTAGTCGGACCTGAGCGTAATTACTCTCACGTTGAAAAGCTAGCTTTCGTTGTTGTTGTCCAATGTTTACGACACTATATATTACTTTGCAAGACTATTGTGGTTGCCAATGTAAATCTGTTTCAATACATCCTCACTAGGCGTATCATAGGCAGGAAATATAATAAATGGATTGTCATCTTATAAGAATTTGATCTCGACTTTGCTTCGGCCAAGTCCAAAAAATCACTAGTTTTTGCAGAGTTAATATTCGATTTCCCACAATTATATGAGGATGTTATCCATGTTGATTCGTTTGCAGATGAACACATTTTCCTTGTCTTGTTGTCTGACCCCTCGTATGGAGACATTGTTTTATATCTTCAAACCTTCAAGTTCACTCAACATATTTTGCGATATGATCAACGACGTGTTAGATACCAAGCCAAAAATTATACAATCATCGGTGACACTTTGTATCGCCGAGGAATAGATATTATCTTACATCACTACTTAACTCACAAGGAAGCCGAGAAATCCTAAATGATTACCACAAAGGGGCTTATGGTGGTCATCTATCCAGGCTTGCGACAGCCCAAAAAATCCGACGAGTTGGTTGCTTCTGGCCCACCATCTTTAAAGATTGCATTGAAGCGGTTAAGAAGTGTTACCCCTTCCAAGTGTTCACTCAAAAAATGTTCTCGCACCCAGGCCCCCTTCACCTAGTCATTACCATCGGTCCCTTCACCAAGTGGGGGGTATATTTCATCGATTGCAACCCAACTTCGGCTGGGGGGAATCAACACATTATCGTGGCTGTCGAATACTTTACTAAGTGGGTCGAAGCCATGCCTACCATAAAATATGATGGGAAGACTCAGCCTTCTTTGTGTTCAACCAAATTATCGCCCGGTTCAATATCCTGAGTGAGATTATCACCGATCATGGTAGTCACTTTTAGAACGAAATGATGGTAGAACTAGCATCCAAAATGGGGTTTAGACATGGTCACTCATATCCTTATTACCCCCAGGAAAATGGGCAAGTAGAGGCCATTAACAAGTCTCTCAAGACCATTTTTCAAAAAACTGTCAGTCGAAGTAATTCTGATTGGCACATCATGCTATATCTTGCACTTTGGGCATACCGAACCTCGATCAAGACTGCCACTAGTTTTTCCCCTTTTCAGTTAGTACATGGTGTGGATTTGATACTTCCTATTGAATGCAAAATCCCTTCTCTCAAGTTGGCAGTCGATATCCTACCTGACACTTCATATTTAGAGTGACGCCTCGTGCACCTAGAGAGTCTTGACGAGTAGCATCGAGACACCTTTACGACTATTGAAGCAAATAAGAAATGTGTCAAGGTTCAGTACGATGAGTTTGTCTATCCCCAGTTGTATGTTGAGGGTGACTTGGGCCTCTTGTATGACCAAGCCAAAGAACCACTAGGGGCAGGCAAGTTTAAACCCATGTGGCACAGTTCTTATATCGTGCAACGTGTTCTAGAAAAAGGAGCCTACGAGTTGGAAGATTATGAAGGGAATAAACTGGTTGAGCCCAGAAATGTGCTCTACTTGAAAAGGTATTATGCTTGAGCCCTAGGCTTGGGCGAAACCCTTTGTATACTAATGTAAATTTTGTGTATATACATCTTTTTCACCTTTTCTTTTTTTCTTTGGCTTGCTTATTGAGTTCCCCCTTTTGGTTGGAAGATGTCAACAGAGTCTTCGGTCTACCTAGGATTCAAAGATGGAGCCAGTTTTCATACACGGAACTTGGCTTCCACTGGTTGGGTGATTTACTCACTTGAGGGTCTGCTGGTGTCTTCAGATGGCGTATGCCTAGGGCCATCCACGAGCAATGTGATCAAATATATCACCATCATAGAACTTTTACGCGATGCCATCTCACATGGTATTCAATCTCTAGAGGTTCACATGGATTCTCAATTAGTAGTATGTCAGTTGAATGACCATTACTATGTGTGTGATCCTACGTTACTTCGTCAATTCCTACAGGTGCATCTTTTAGAACCACAATTTGATTTTATTACATATTTTCACATCCCTAGAAGTTCTAATCATGTATCCGATGCCTATGCTAATTATGTTTTAGATTGGCATTTGTCACATTAATAAAGTAAATAAAACTATTAAATCAATGTACACATTGTAATATATGAGTAAATCCGAAGATCCCTCTTTATATATTTGAAAAATATATGGTGTTTATATTACAAAATATGGGCTAAAACCCTCAAAATACATATACAAACGATATACACATCCCATGACATCTACGCCTGTGGAATCAGATGTGTATCATGATAGAAAACCATGGTGTTTGCGAGACGCCGAAAGAGTCATACCCATGCGCTAGGTACACCAACAACCTGCCACTGCATGGCTTCAAGTATATCCTCTACTTGAACCATAGGAATCCTCTGTGTCAGACGAGACAGGTTGCTCAGCACATTCTGTAGGACTCTCTCTGCTTCTCCTCCCACTGCCTCATCTCCCCGGTGCCTCCGCCTATGTCGTAAGAATCCCTCTGGCTATTGCAGACCCACATCTACAATCACAAGTATCTAGTTAATATTCAAACACCATCCAAAAATATTTTTGTTTCCTTAAATACAAAAATACAAAAAAATGAAAAATGTAATTTGTTTTTACCTATGGCACCATAAGCGAACCCTGGTGGAAGCGACATATCTGGGTCTCCTTTGAAATCGATCCCTGCATAGGGATAGTCGTCCATAGCTGTTATTTGTCTCCGCCACCAGAAGAAAAAATCATCGTTGTAGGGTGTCGACACCCTACCTCCCCCTTTCCGTTTCATGACTTTGATCCACCGTGCCATAGCTGGATCACGTGGTCCCCTAGGAAGGAACTCCACTCTAGGTCCCAGACACTACTACATATTGAAAAATTTGCGATGACCGCTTATGACGAAAGTACTCTTTCGTCGCAACATGCAAGAGAAAATGTTCTTTTTTTCTAAATATACCCCGTATTCGTCGCAATCTCGATGCATACAGTTTGAATGAATTATAATGGTCAATGTTTGTCACATAAGCGATGACATTATATTGTTCGTTGCATACACGACAAAAGTTGACCATAATAATTTAGTTAAAATTTACCGTTGAAAATGACCTAAAATAAATAGGTGGAAAAAAAAATATTTTTAGGTCACTATCGTTGCAATTACGATGATAGTGACCTAAAATTGGCCTATAAATATTTGACAATTTAAAAATGTTGCGACAATCTTGCTATAACAACGACGGTTCCAAAAGGGTATTTTTTGCGGAAAAATGTCGCAGAATATTGTTAGAGGTGGGGAAAAAAGTAAAGCGGGTGAAAAGGGTGATGGTAGATGTCATTTCCCTTGTAAAAAATGTTGCCTCAGATGTCCCGTAAGAATTTTAATAGCAACAACTACAAAACATTATAGGAAATATGGTCACATTGATGGCAGATCAAATGAATATCATCCCATGGTAATTAGCTATATATTCATTATCTTTTTTTATTTTGTCAATTTTATATAAAATTATATATATGTATATATATTGTTTGAATGTTTGTTATAGTATACACTAATTTTGCATGATTGTTTGTAATTATAAAGTTAGAGTTTCCCTCTAACTTTCCGCAGAATATTGCACCAAGTATTAGTAGAAATGATGTTGTACAAGCTGAGGAACATCATCATGACCAAGCAAATGAGAATCTCATGGAAGAAGATGATGGGACAAATAAAGTTAATGAACCCATGGAAGAAGATGATGGGGAAAATCAAATGATCCAAGATTTGTTTTCACAGCTAGATGAGGATGGGGAAAATGTTGGTATTTATGATGAACCTCTATTAGAAAAGGAAAATAAACGACTTTATGAAGATCAAGAACAAATCTTCTCTCTGCTACATTGTTGTTGGTGAACTTAAAGGTTATGAATAATTTGTCGAACACTTGTATGACACAGATACTAAGGTATGTAATATGTTTCATCTCATACTGTACATAAATGTTGATTTTTTTTATATTTGTTGTTAGTGTTAATTAATGTGTAAAATAAGAATGCATTTTTTACGATTAATATTCTTACATTAACTAGTTGTTTGTTATTGTGTAGATTGTTAGGTGAATTTTTGTTACCATCGTCAAATATTTTACCTCGCACATATCAAGGTTTGCATGCCATTATGAAATACATTGGAATAGATTATCAAACTATAGATGCATGTCCTAATGACCATATTATATATTCTGAACAACATGCTTCGAAAACCGAATTTCTGCAATGTCTTATCAGTAGATATCGAACTGATCAAGTAACAGAAAGGGTGCCTTGAAAGGTTCTTTGTCATATTCCCATAATTCTACATTTGCAGCGATTGTTCAGGTGTGAAAGCATAGAACAATTTATGGATTACCATGCATGTAACAAAAGTGAAGATTGTGTTCTTCGAATGCCTGCCGATGGTTCTGCATTTAGGGAAATTGAGGAAAAATGGGCAGATTTCAAAGATGAACCTCAGAATGTTAGGCTTTCATTGGCAGTTGACGGTGTTAATCCATTCAGAGAGATTAGGTCTATTTACTCAGTGTGGCCTATTTTTGTTATCAACAATAACATTCCTCCTTGGATGTCAATAAAGAGGGAGCACATAATGTTGACAAT